>PNEQ01130972.1:0-125478 GCA_003012365.1 Medauroidea extradentata
GCTGGGAGACGGTAATTTTGGCAATTCATTGGTCCAAGTTTGTAGGGAATAGCATCTTTAGTTCTCATGTTTTTATTTATCGTAATTAAATACTGCAATTTTCAGAGGTATTTCTATGTGTTCTATGTATCCTTGTTCCCTACAAGTACGATGTTTCCTCTCCAGTTCTCTGCACTGCATTCACCGAATTTTAACTCACTACCCTATTAATATTAATAATAAATTATAGTATTTCAATCAAGCACCACGGTAAGATTTACACTACTTATATTTACCACGAGAGTATTATTTGTTTTGTAGACATATATTGTGACTATTTTTTGCAGTAATGAAAATTTTCTAGCTATCATAGTTCTTGTATAACGGCAAGTAAAAGCCGAAATTCGCATAAATCGGTTTTATACAAGAAACGAAAACCAGTTGACTTACAGAAACGAAATAATTCGCACTGAACAACAGTGTTACGGGCTACAACTGGAAATATATTTAAATATTGTATTGCAATTTTTTGTATTTAAAAAAATACACGAAGTTGACATTTTCTTATTTCAAATTCAGCTCATTTAATGAATGAATTTTTTTCTAATGAATTAGGAAAGAAAAATTAAACAATGAAACGTTAAAACTGTGGTTGATGATGAAAAGCCTGTACCAATTAAAAAATATATATATTAAGTTAGGATTTGAGTAGCATTAATTTTATACTTTCTGTATAGGCCTGTGTTTATTTAATTTGCGGGACAGTTTTGCTTGTTTCTGTACATAGATCATAGTTTGTTGTAAGGGCGGGAGGTTAGGAGCTTGAATCCTTTCTTTCCCTTCCCTTACTGTATTTAAGAATATGTTTCGATTGTTGACGTGTGTGAGATATACTCTACAGTAAACGAGAAAGTTAGTGGAAGAGAGGAAAATACTCTTCGGTTAGTTTCGAACAGTTGGTGTCTGGCGCCGGCTAATTAAATGTTTTGTCCAATGGACAAACCCAATTTTACCAGCCAAATTGAACTTAATTAGTTTTGGGTATATGGGACGTACAAGCTATTTCTTGTTCAGTTTAATTTTACATATTTGGTTGGAAATTAGTTAAGTTTTAAGCCCTGTGTAGCAGGTATTATTCCTGAATTTCGTAAAGCGGTAAGTGTAAAACTGAATTGACATGAAGGTCACTGAAATGTAAGTAAACAAATAACTTGGAGGTGTTTGTAATTGTAACTTGTATTTTTTTTTTTTGTGTTGGGACCAGGGAAAGTGTTGTGACACAGTAGTCACTAGTTTTAAGTTTGTTGAGGATTTTATTTTAAGTGGATTGTGCCAGTTTACTTTGTGTACCATAGGTGGTACAAAATAGAGGTATTAACAAGAAACTTATGTAGCGTATAGAAATAGTAGCATAATTTTTAGTTAGTTTTGATTATGGCTCTCAGCACGCATTAGGCACGGACACATAGAATTTAGCAGTTAAGTTTTCTTCTATTAGTTTTAAGTAGTAGAATAAAAATAAATTGAAAGAAACTGAAATGGGCCATGTAGGATTTTTTGTATGTGCCATAGTTTCGGCACGGTAGTAAGGTAACTAAATAGTTTATTGGTACGGAGTGTCGTACGTTTTATAGTCAGTAACGTTAATTATTTTCATAAGTAAAAATTTTTAAAATACGTTTTTTTTTTTTTGCTGCCGTAGGATGCATTGCGTTAGTTAACAACGACCTTAACCTAAGTTTTCAAATTTGTTTTGTGTAAGATTTGAGTTATTTTGATTAAAATTAAATGTTAATAAGTCGTAAATAACTAACTTACAGATATAAAAAGTAGTTGTGAAACGTTTTGGAAGAGAAGGCAGATAGCATATGGCAGATGGTCTGATTAGTTTTACGTCTTCCGTCTTCACCACTTGGTCTTTGACTGGTTGATTCGCTTGTCGAGGCTGAGGGTTGGAGGAACCCCGAGGAACTTCAGTACAAAATGTAATCAGTTAAGTAGCCTATTTGTGTGTTAAGTAGAAAAGTAGGTCCGAGCTGAGAGTCACATATGTGTAGTCACACAGAGTCACTTATTTTATTGTAATGTCAGTCAGTCTCCAAGTTATGTCTTTGACCTCCCCCCCCCCTTTTTCTATTCGTAGAGTAGTGTGTCCTTAAGTAAAGTAATCTGGCGTTTAATTTGTAGTTGCTAATCAAATCCCTAATAAGTATGAATTTTGAAGATTTTTTTTTAATTTAATTTTTCTTCTTGCGATTGGGCCTCAGCCCTGTGGCAAGGATTTGCTTAACCTACCTCTTCTCAATTTTCCGACCCCATCAACCTTTTCCTAAACTCCCTCGCTCCCTTCACCTCAACCACCTCCCTCGCCAATTCATTCCAATCCTTCACCGTTCCCACCATCATAGTGTTTTTTCCTCTCTCTGTCCTCTTCCCCACCCTCTGTATCTTCCACTCATGATCACCCCTTCCTCTGAATATACCTCTCTGTATCTTGTCACCCAGTTGTGAACACCCACCCACCCCCCTCACCACCTTAAACATCCTTACCAGCCGCTCCACTCTCCTCCTCTCCTGCAGTGTGCCCCACCCCAGTCCTCTCACCATTACTGATCAGGGGGTGGACATAGAATAGGGCGGCTAGGGCCACTAAATTGAAGGGCATCATGCACCGACAACATTACAAAATAAACATTATGTGTAGAGATGGTGAAATTTCGCGAATTCGATGACCTGCATGTTAGAATCAAATATCCTATGCATACTCAAGCCCCGACCATTTGTCCACTAGCTGCTACTCAGTGGAACAGCAGACAATGAACGAATAGACAGGGCTTGAGTGTGCATAGGATATTTGATTCTAACATGCAGGTCATTGAATTCGCGAAATTTCACCATCTCTAATTATGTGTAATATAAAGACAATGTTTGGTGGTTTATGATACTTGTGTGTCAAGCATTTATTGCGTATATATTATATTTTTATATATTCATAGCAATACACATTTTCAATAACTTTTCGGTTAAGTTGTCTACCATGAGACTCGCGACCTCGTGACTGCTCGGACTGCTCGTGATGGCTACGATTCGTAAATTATTTTTGTGATTGTGGAATAATACTAGTTAAATTTTATAATGGGGAAGATCAAGAGGTACCCCTGTTCTACAATTAATTGTGATTCTGTTCATTCACGTGCAGAACGGGCGTACAAATGTTATACTTTCCCAAAAAATTTGAACAGGAGGTTAGATAACGTATTTGTGTTGCCAACCTGTAAACTAAAAGTTTTTGTTTCCGAAGTTGCCGGTGAATGATGCCCATAGAGGTGATATATAGTAGAGGGAACATTACATCACAAATGTGTGTCCAACATGGTCTCGAGAGTTTGGTGTCGTTTATTTACGTTTTCTCGGCGTTAAAATGCAGTCGTGATGTTTGAAACTCATGGCGTACCTTCCAGAATTTATATTTAGTCATGTGGTGTCACCAAGATCTTGGTTCTAAACCTTGTAGCTAATATTAACTTTTTACTAAAAACAGCTGGGTTAAGGAAAACAGTAACGTGGCAGACATTGTTTACATTTGTCGTTCTGAAATCTCTACGCAATTATACTATGCGATAATACGGTAGTATGCTCTCCGTAGTTCATATATTCATATTGTACCAAAATAACCCAATATGGTTGTGATTACTAAACAATTATTATATTTTCTCTCAATGTTATTTTAAATCTCCCGCGCATATTTCACTAAAGTCACGTGACACATGTTGAACACACAATTTCGTACGCAGATGTATAGAGGATACTCCCTCTACCCTATATTTACTCTAAGATGATGCCCCTTTTTTAGTGGCTCGTTGGTTCACATGGCCGTGTCCACTCTTGAATACTTTACTTCCTCTATGTTACTGATGGTCTGAAATCCTCCTCTCTCTCCCCCTGTGTCCTCCACTTATTTGTGACCTACCTAGCAGCCCTTCCCTGCACCTTCTCCACCTCCACCACTTCCCTTCCCATGTACGGTTCCCAGACCGCCGCCGCATATTCCAAAATGGGCCTCACCATTGTTCTGTATCCCTTTTCTTTCACTTTCTTGTCTGTGACCCTTAACACCCTTCCCAGCAGGGCCAGCGCTCTTTTACCTTTACTAGTAACACACTTCACTTGCTCGCCCCATCTTAAGTCATCCTGAAGAATAATTCCCAAATATTTATATCTGTTCGCCTCTCCAATCTCCTGTCCTCCCCATCTATATGTCTCTCTGACTACCTCTCTTTTCTGTGTAAATCTCAAAATTGTAGTTTTATTTACGTTAATTTTCATCTCATTTTCCTTCGTCCACTGTTCCAATTTGTTTATGTCCTCCTGCAGACCCCCACCCTCTCCAATCACATTTGTACAATACACAGTCGTCTGCAAAAAGACGAACCCTACAGTTCATGTTTATGCCCAAATCCCCCATCATAATTAAAAAGAGGAGGGGTCCTAGAACACTACCCTGTGGAACCCCTGATGTTACCCTTCCTTCCTCTGAGAGTGTGTGTTCTACTCTTACTCTCTGGGTTCTTCCTCTCAGATACTCTCCCACCTAGTTTACCACCATCTTATCCTCCAACAACTCATTCAGTTTTATCATTAACTTTACGTGTGGCACCTTGTCGAACGCCTTTTCAAAATCCACAAAACACGCCATCTACCTGTTTCCTCCCATCCATAGCCTCCCCTATATCTTCCTTCAACCCTGCCAACTGCGTCTCACATGAGAACCCCTTTCTGAATCCATGTTGTCTATCGTCCATACTCCCGTTCTCCTCCATTACCCTCACAATATATTCGTGGCAGAAACCGTCCCTCGTTTGTTTTGATGCTATAACAAATATTATTTTAATTGTGATCAATTTAGGGCAATTTATTGTAAAACTGTTTGCTCAATGTACGAGCTGAAGAATCACTTTATGTAATCTATTTGAGTTAGTACAGAGTTGTTTTGAACTCGATTTTCTTGGTATTTGCGTTTATTTAATTAATTTCTACAGATAGGTACAATTATTTACCCCCAGTGTTTGAGTAAATGTAACAGTGCAGAATTTCTTTTGTGACAAATAAGTAATTATTTGTAGATTATAAGAAATACTTGCAGTCTCTAAAAAGATCCCACCCCCCTGTTTTAACCATGCTTACCTCTCGCTACCCCTATGTTATTGTTTCGCTCTACCTGTCTTTAAAGTTTAGTTTTGTGTATTTTGAGGCGTCCGATCTGGCCTATAACAGATTGGTGGTGGATGACTTCCCCCCCCCCCCTCAGGTTAATGTCAGGTTGCTTTGTTGTTTAATTCTTTATTTCTTTTAAGCACATAACATATTTAATGTGTTTTTTATTTATGACCAGACGTAGCCCGCGATACTGTTCTTCAGTGGGAAGTTTTTAATTCCCATATGACAGTTGGGTTTCGTTTCTTGTATAAAACCGTTTTATGCAAATTTTGGCTTTAATGTGCCATTATACGAAAACCATGTAAGCTAGAATATTTTCCTCGCTGTAAAAAGCGTCACAATATATGCCTATAAAACAAACAAAGTCTCATACAAATATAAAAATTGTTAAAATAACAAAAATTTTGCAGGTAGCCCCCATTAAAATGTCTTTATGAATATTTCAGCTTATATTACATTATTTTAAATGTAATAGTAGCATTCCGTAATATCAAGAAAATTGCAACATAGATCAATATGCTATTACTGTAAATAATTTTACTTGTGTGATCAGACTAGTTTTTACTACTTGATTAAGGCAAATCAGAAAAAAAATGCAATCCGTTACTCGTAAAACGTGGTAATTTTTTTTTTTTTCAATTTGCTGAAAATACTATTACATTTAACATATAAAAGTTGAGCAGCGTTTGGTATAAAAGTAAAATTCCTAACATTTGTCACTTGATCATCCTTAGTAGTGAATAATTCAACAAGTTATCTTATATCTGTTTTCATAAACAAAATATTTCCTGTGAAGTTTTGTTGTAGCCACGGTCCTAGAAGTACAGGTCTGGACACTCGCCTATCTGCCAGTGTATTTTGCTTCACCCCCTTGTTGTTTGGCTATAGTCCGCCAAGTTACCGAGAATGTGTGCCTGTTTGGCGCTGCAATCAGGGCGGTCGAGCTCAAACTCCGCCCACATTTTTTCCAGTGTTTACATTATAAAGTAAATTAAGATTGCTGAAGCCATAATTTAGAATTGTGAGCGAAGGGAGTATTTCATAAATTGATAAAAAAATACGTTTTGATAAAAAGTGGGAGGGAAGTGGTCGGAGTTTGAGCCCGACCGCCCTGATAGTAGCGCCAATAAAACACAACATCCTCGGTAACTTGGTGAACTGCAGCCAAACAACAAGGGGGTAAAGTTTCCGGGCGAGTGTCCAGACCTGTTCTTCTACGGCCGTGGTTGTAACCAAGGAGCCTGTATGGGTTTATTACTGGTTGTGGATACCTTTATTCAGCTTCTTTTCGTTTTATTTCTCTATTTTCAGAATATATGTTTTTTTAAAAACCAGAACTCACCTGTTCTAGTCTAGTCAGTTCCACTATCACATTCGGTTTATGGAAACGTGCCTCTTATTAAAAATCCGATGGTGAATTACTCGAATTCACGTGCAATGCACCATTTATCAACAATTACAATATGCGTGTCACTTTCTTATTTAAAAATCATCTGCGCCACTGCGCCAGGAATTGCCTAGATTGCAAGTATTTTTTATTTACACCTTCCCTGAGCCCAGTAAAATAATCTGCTGTAGTTAGAGATTTTTTTGTGCTAAGACACCCTTGAAAACACTGCAGTTTCTTATGACATGTATGACTGGTTAACATACGTACGTCTGGCACAACGCAGCTCTCTGCAGACATTTTATTAGATATTTTAGTGTGAAAAGGAATGTCATTACCAAACATCGTACGACGACAAAATAGGAAATAAGTAAACGTAAAAAATGTTATAATAAGATTGACACCTATGCCTATCTGTGTGTCTGTGGATTTATAGCTCTCAAAGAGTGGGTTTTTTATATGACAACAAATACTTAAATTTTTTTAAACTTTATAAATATAAATAATATTTTAGTTGATGTGTACAATTATTGATAAAGTATTAAAGTTTAAGAAAATACAAAAATCGTTTAAATTAAAAATTATAAAAAAATCGACACCCAAAACGGTTTCTTAATAAGCTTTTCAATACCCTTATATGCGTCGACGACATCTAAGTTGACAAATTAGATAATTAAAAATTAGCGAAATACAACAAAACTAAATCCACAAAACGGTATAACAATCTATGTAGGCCTACCTAATTCAAGAACTGGGTTTATCTACTGGAATTTTCACATTACGCATATCATACGGAAGTTTTGTCAGTTACTTTTTCTGCTTTGTGTTTGATGATTTATACTAGGCCTACCTATTTTGTTTTCTTAGCGATCCGTTGGTGAATTTAAGGCGCAAGAATAGTTTTAACATTTTATTTTTTACTTTATAAGGGATAGTATTATGCGTGGAAGATTTCTTTAAATTTAAAAATATTATTAGTGTATCACAATTAATTTTTTTTCTTTCTTCTGGGTCGGCAGAAAAACAAAGGATTTTTAAAAGAGATTGTAATAGTGTGGCTTCATATGCTTTGCTTCACACAGAAGGGAAGGTCTATTTTCTAAGCAGTACTGAGTCCTGTGACATGAGTGCATACGAGTCGCCGAGTGTCTTTGTATTTTTCGGCGATGAACACTAATGGTGCCTAATTCATTTGCCTCGTAAATTAATTTGTATCTTATTTCATGTAGTCCTTCCTTCTCGACTTCAGTTTATTTTATTTAACTCCATAATAATCTTTCACAACCTTCGTTAATGTTAAAAATTTGATCCAACGGGGGTGCACAGTTATTTCACATTATACACATTCGCTGTGTCCATTTCATTTATCTCAAACGGTGATCCAATTTACTTGGCAGACTATGACTGTTGCCAACTGAACAGGAAATAAATGGGCCCTCCCTTTAACACACGTTCATTCTGTTTTTTAAATAATTCAATATACTACAACAATAAAATTTGCACTTTGGTCAGGTGAAATTATTTGAATTTCCTTAGAAGTCCATAAACATAGATGTGATTGTATAGAATTTAAAAAAAAAAAAAAAAAAAATTCGAAAATCTGAGTACACATTTACATGAAATACGGCCATAAATGAGATATGGTCGTATTGAACTTGAGACACCTCGCGTCTCGGCTTTATAGTTTAATATGTTTTCTTACGCGTTTTACATGCGTCTTAATATGGGTTCCGGAACCTCTGCATACGTATATATGTATTTTTTATAGTGTAATTTATATTGAAGTTATGAGCTTATATTTACCTTGTATTGGTTGTGTATTTGATTGTTTGCTCGCTTGCTTTTAAAGGAGTTGTACGTGTTAGCCGCACGGAGCGCTGGCGGGCGAGCGGTGTTGGAGAGGTGTAGAGGGGTGTGTGTGTAAGTAGTTCGCGGAAGGAGTGTGTGTTGGAAAGGCGAGGAGCGAGGAAGGCGGACGGCGTGGCTAGTTCCGTCAAGGGGTCCTATGCCTGCTCGGCTGTTGCAAATTTATACGTTCACCTGCTGTCCGACGTATGACAGAGGAACGCAAGAGCATTTGCTATGGATTAATTGGGGCTGTTGGTATATGTTTGGACGCTGCCGCCGAAGCCGAGCAGGGCAGGTTCTCGCCGAGGGAACTTCCCAGGACAATTGCGTGCTGCCCTTTGCCGAAGGAGAGGCCTTGGGACCTAGGTCGGAAGGGCCAAGTAGCTGTTGAGACGCTTCGGGTCAGCGGGTTCCACTCTCGACGAAGGCCGCAAGGGGCGACCTCAGACGTGGCGTCGCGGCGCTGAGGCGGTCAAATTGGAGAGCGCGGCCGCTGCTGAGCTTGAGTGCCCGTCAGCGTGCGGGCCGCCAGCTGTTGCTGCACGCAGGAAAAGTAACCAGGTAGGAGATGTACTGATGCCTTATGCCGATGTATGGCCCGGCAGGAATTTAGTGCGACGTGAAAATCTCGCCCTGTCAGATCTCCGTAGGGCGGATGCGTATTACCCCGAAAACTGTGGTAGGCAGATTTGGAATGTCCGATTCAGAAAGCTGTGTTGTGGTTTCGTGTATTTATGAAGAATGCCTTAATTGTTGAAAGAACCAGTAACTATATTAAATATTATAATTTTATAATATCAGAACCTTGTTTCATTGTATTTAGCGAACTTCTCCAAAGTACGTATCGTAAATATGAGGGGCTACCTGTCCCGGTTAAATGTTGAAGGGTTGTGTTGCTTATGAAGGGTGAGGCACTTGTGACGTCACCCTTTCCTTCGGGACAGGGGAGCGTCTCAAACTAAAATGTAAGACTGATTTACAGAAGTACCGTACGGACACAAGTACGCCTTACCTCCAATATTTTACACACCACATATTGGCCTTACAGAAACAAACAGAAGATTTTTTTTCAAACAGTGTGGCCTGGCTACTTAAGTTTGTTACATTTTTGCACTTGCGGCCGTTTACTTCCCAAGGTGTGATGTGAAATTTCTCAGTGGAATAATTCCAAACAAAAGGAAAAGTTATTTGAAAAAGTATTAGTGCTCTAGCACAAAACGTGGAATTTCTCGGACAATAGTTTCACAAGAAAAAATAACAAAAGTAACAACGAAACTTTTCGTTTTGGTAAAGTTTTAATGGTTACGAACGAGTATACATATTACAGATCGCATAATAGTCATGGTTTTTATTTCACGAGGCACTTGAGGTATATGATTTTTACAAATATACAATAACACTACAAAACATTCACACTTACAAGTAGTCCAGGTTAGTGACATGTAATTACAAACGCTACATCATCTGTGAACAGCAACTTTTTCGATCTGCTTAACATACCATGCGATTAAGTCGGGTGTTAGAAAACTACTACTGCAGCCAACAGAATGCACAAAATTATATTTTCAAATCCCAACCAGCACAGCTAAACTGTAGAACGTAGCAGCTTGAAAATGTGCTTATTGTTCTTCTAGATTTTTTTTATCGCACAGTGAATTTATGACAGTTATTTTGGTACATAACTATGGTACTTGCAAACATTTTCAAAATTCAGTCTAATGCACTTTAAGCGATAATCAATTTGCCGAAATTGTGCTGATAATTTTGTGAAATTCATGTTAGCTTTTTGCGAGCTCATCTGAGTAACAGTTGTTTATCTGCCCTAACGTATATAGTAGTTGGTGACAAAAACTCATATACAGTTATGTGTTATTAGTCCTTCTGTTACATCTGATTTTGTTTTTTTAAACAGTTTTTAAATAAAACACTCCTATAATTTCGTCCAAGAAGGAATTTTATGTTTTTAAATTGCAATGCGTTATTTTGAAGCATGATGTATTTGTGCAAAAACTAATTTTTATGTCATAGCATTGAAACAAATGGTATGCATAATGTAGACTACAACAAGACAGTTTGAACAAAAATTTGCAAGGCACTCACTCACTGACACCTGGAAGATATTAGAAGTATCTTGGAGCGATGTGAAGAAGATTATGAACTTTAATAACCAAGTATACAATGAGTAAGCTCCGACGTAGACAAAAAAATTATGAACTATTAGTTGATGTCATATCGATAATTGTCTTGTTCGTTAAACTGCACATGCAGTTGACAAATACTAATGATTTGTGCACGTATACCACCCAGACATATTGAATACAAGTGTTTTTGAAATCCAAATATTTATGCACTTTAAAATATCATCATTAAACTAATTCCGGTTTTTCTTTCAGAAACGGTCAATATCTGTGTGTAAAGAAATGTGTTGCCTTAAGAATTTCTTGTGATCGGTGTCCATTAACGGCGTATCACTGCTAGTGTTGCACGAAACAATATTTACCGATGTATACTTATGTACAACAGTGAACTCTTTCGCTGGTTATTGCCGATGCGCAGTTAACTTCGCACTTATGAGGTCAAAAAAGGAAAACGGCTTAAATGTCTTTATGTCTTCTTAAAAGAGCATTGTAACGTTTGGTGGTTCGTTGAGATGGCTTATTCTGGTTTCGAACTAATGTAAACAATTAAACTTGTTCCTAATGTACTGACCTACATAAAAGATAAAAATATTTCAGACGAGGATTGACAAGTAGCTAGAAAATATTTCGCACATTATAAACTGTATTTCCAAGCCTTCCAACAAACTAGACACCGCATTTTCAACCTGCTATATCTGAGCATTTCCTCTTCAGATAAATCAGAAACTAATTTATAATCCTATAGTGAATTTTGGTACACAGACTTTCTACCTGTGAAGGTCACCGCTTATAGTCTTATTGTTCTTGAGGAATGAAGGAAACACTGCAAGTCAGTTCAGCGCACAGCGCGTAAGAGTGATGCGACATTGTATATGCACAACGATATCGTCCTTATATCTTCTCCGCCTCAAACACGCGAAAAAGCTCCAGGTAGGTGGTGCCTTAAGGCCGTTAAAGTGTGGAAAAGTAATTATTTGTATTTGTACAAAATATAGTTAGTTTTATAGGCGTTGACAGTGACTACATTAATACCACACAGAACATTTTAGTCCGCATAGTATTTCCATAAGGGAAAACTATGCACGTTAAAATCTTCATTAGGAGGAAAACGTAGTCAATATTTCTTCGTATAGTTAGTATTAAATGAAGAACTTTTCACAGCTGAACAGCCTGACGGGTTATCAGCGGCAGCGGCGAGGAGAAGAGAGAGATATGTAGAATTCGGCGTGATCGCGGGAGCCAAGCGGCGCCGACTATCAGGCCCTCATCTCGTCCATGGCGGCGGCGGGGGCGGCCAGAAGGGTGCGACTCTTGCGTGCTGAGGGGCTGCGCTGCGGGGGCAGGCTGACGCTCCCTGGTGACGGCGGCTGGTGGCGCACGGCCAGGGGCAGCGTCGCCGAGCCGTTGGGAGAGCACGCGTAGCTGTTGACCCGCCGCGCGTTCCTCAGGTTCTTCAGCGCCATCGCCACGTCGTCCTGGTTCTGCGCCGCGATCGACAGCTTGTTCACGAGGTTCGTCGCCTTGCTGGGGCGACGCTGCTTCGCCGCGCCGTAGAAGTCGCCACCCCCGCCGATGGGGATGACGGGCGCGTCGTCGCGCTCCACGTCGACGACGACGCTGGTGCCGTCGGCGCGCGGGTCGTGGTGGCGGGGCGGCTTGCGCCCGGCGGCGGCTGCGTCCAGGTTGTTGGCGAGCTCGCCCGGAGGCTTGGCTTCGACGACGCGCGCCCGGTCGCGGTGGTAGTAGACGCCGGCGAAGATTAGGACGTTGAGGACGAGCAGCGAGCAGCCGATGGCGATGGTGACGCCGAGCGCCGTGGAGTAGACGGCGTGGCCGGCCGGCAGCCTGGCCGTCGTCGTGTTGGCGCGCTGCAGCTGGTGCGTGGACTGTGGCTGGCTGGGCGCGCACGTCGTCTCCGGCCCGCCGGCCGTCGACAGTGCCTTCATGGTGGCGGTGTCGTTGGTCGGACGCCGCCTGTCGCCTTCCGGGTCAGCGACGTAGAGTCGGGGCGGCGCGCCCTGCCGCGTCGTGCCGTAGTAGAGGTTGTCGTCGTCGTGGTTGCGGAACAGGTTGTGGCGCGACACGACGTTCTCCATGCCGGCGCGGTGCAGCTCCGGGATGAGGCGCAGCCACACGGACAGCTGGTGCGCCCGGAAGTGGTTCTTCACCCGCGGCTTCATGCCTTTCACAAACATTCAAACATCATCACATCATTCCTGACGTTAAGCTAGCTGCTAACTAACAAATAATACGTCTTGTGATCATGATAAGCAATTATTTAATAACTCTTATTAATTAGTCTCCTTGTATTTCCCATGCCTTAAAGTTGCAGACTCATAGAAAATAAATGTTACAAATAAGGTAGCCTTAAGGCCATGCTCTTTAGTTCATAGTTTTTCAGCGATATTATTTTTTTTGCGCCTAAACGAGAACAGATATAAAAAATTCTGTCGGGTAGATTTGTTTAAAATCGTCTTCTTCATGTTGGCTGATTTTTTCAAGGCAGTAAATCCTACTATGGTTTTAGATAACTATGTAACTAACAAAATTCTGGCTACTTGATTTTTTACGGAACCGTATAATTTCTTGTATTGAAAAAATTTGCTATAACAGCAAAAACAATTTTAAACGAAACTGCCGAACAGATTATTGATAGCTGATCTAGTTTAAGCTTAAAAAATTACCATCGCAGAAACTGCAGAAACTAAAGAGCACGGTCTTAAGTAAAATGACTACGCAACTTTCAGATACTGTGAATAAAGTGATAATTTACACATTAGACAGTTAAACTATTTTTAGTAATAATCATAACAGCATTAGGTCTAAGTCTTATTGCTTGTGCATGGTTTATTATGTTAGAGCCCTGAGATAACAAATTCCACATATAGTAAGGTTTTTTTGTTTAATTTCTCAATTTGTACATATGCTTTCTAAATAATTAAAAAAATAATAATAAACGTCTATATATCTTACATGTCCCTGGCAAACCTTTTAAGATGGTAAAGAATTAAGTGTAATTAATTTTTATTAGTAGTTGAACGTATCAAAATACATACAAGAGTTAGAGAAATGACAGCGTATCGTCTAATAGAATATCGTACTAAATATAAATAAATAATAATAATAAAATAAATATCAATAATATTCAGGTCACCTGTATGGAAAATTTTTATGAAATTTTAATGGTAACTAATTGAAAAAGAATAAACAAAAAATTTCGGACATTGACAGAAGTTGAATCAGTTATTCTTTATTTCGAAATGCGTAGCAAAATCTGACAAGCCAAACAGTCTTAATTTTCTGCAACTAAGTTTTCTAAAATATTTGTTAGATAACATTACTTATCTTTAGTTAATGTATTTCAAGGCTACGCTAATTATCAAGCGTGGTGATTTACAAGACATTCATATTGTTTGTCTCGCCCATGTAATACAAATATAATGAAAAAGAGAAAGCACCAACAAGTGATGAATGTAAACAAATCGCTACAAACTACCAAATGCGATGTCTTATAAGCTAGAGGGAAGATAAAAGACTGCAATGTTACCTTTATATCTGCCAGTTTAATACAACACTAAACTAGTCGCAAGGGTATACGCAGTGCCTGGTTTGATCCAGGGTTAGTCTCTTTAGTTTAGTGTAAGTGAGAAGTAAAATAAATATTCCTTTGTTAAAAGTAATAGATTTAAGCACAATCCTTTAACGGACTAGATAGCCAATTTCATGAATATTGTTGAAATATGGATTTCTTATCACAATGATCAAGAATCACTGTTATTACTTATTTAAAAAATACGCTTGATCAGAAAAACCTGCTACAGTGCTAGTTATGAAACATAATACTGGTATATATTTCTTGTGCAATTCCTTTGCGTGAGCGTTAATACACGGACCACACCTCATAACATCATTTCAAGCAAAATTCTCTCTCGCAGAGAGTTTCGTTAAAACGCTTTACTTAAAACGAGTGCTATACCATTTGGCCGAGGTGTAGTATACAAAGGTCCAGTGCAACGATGTCTTGTAAACAAACTATTCTTCAGACCACGCAGAGCTGCACAGACTAACAGTGTTAATGTAATGAAAACCACCAAAATATAGTCATATGACGCATGACCCTCTGTTTGAAAAACTATGCGAAAAAAAATCCTTTTTTTTTATCACACTCAGGTCAATAGCGCCAAGTTTATATGCACAAAACCTTACAAATGTTATTAGTAAACATGCATTGAAATTTTACACGTGTCTAAAAATGCAATCTCTGGGAAAATTTAACTCAAACGAAACTTCAGAATTAACTTTGAGGGTGATTCAGTGATACATAAAGGCTAGAAGGATGTCAAATTATATTTTTATACCAGCATTTCGAGGGAGTTTGCACAGTATAGAAAAAATCGGATTGAAAGCATGTTTTTTTAGTCACTGAATAAAGCCCCAACCCACCACAGCCCTTCCAAAAAACACCGTATCGGTTCCTGATATTTCGACTTCGTAAAGGCTCTCGATATCCAACTTTCTCTTCACAGGGTCTAACTGTTTTCGCATCATCTCCTCCTTTGCCGTCATACAAAGAAAAGCTTTTATTTGAGTCCAGGTTCTCGATTGTTCCATCTCTGTGACCGGCGTCGTGTTTTCTCTGAAAGCAAATTACGTATCTTCTACGGCCTGCTGAATCGGGCGAAGCTATTGCCAATCCTCCATTTGATGTTTGTTTTGAAGACAATGGCGGGAAAAAAAGTCTCTCGTTTTCAGGCCACGATTGTGGAGTCGCACAGCATTCGTCATATGCATGTAGGGAAGCGCAATGGTCAATAAAAAAATTTCCAACGAAAAACGTTATATAGGTACAGAATGTTAATTTGAGCTGTCCAGACCTTGGAGTTTTTTTTTTTTTCATCTCTGGTTTGGTATTGTCCTTATCCAGAACTTTCAGGCTTAATGTACTTCATTGCGTCATAATTTAGTTTATAACACAATTATTCAATAATAACGCAGAGTTTCGTAACCTTTTAAAAATTCATATAAAATACATTGATTCATGTCGAGCATTGATTAGAAAGTGAACTAAGGCAATACAACTGTAATCTGAACACATTTGTAGCTGTCTTCGAATACATACTAGTTTTTGTACATCTTCAAATTGTTGCATGGCTAGTCCTGTTTTTTAAAACAAATTACAGCTGTGATTATGAATAATGCGTCAATGCAATTACTGTTTGCGGTATAGTTTAAGTAATAACTGTGTACAACACATACAATTAATTCAATAAGGTTATCCACATTTGTTAAGTGTTATTTTTCCAAAAGTATGCGAGTTCAGATTTTAAACAATTTAATTTATGTATTTTTTTTATTTAATCAACTGCAGTAAAGGGGCTGCGATTTTCTTAGTGGCTCAAGTTGATGCGGGTTCTATTCCCGACGGGGTCCGTGCTCGGATTTTCGCATGTGGGAATCGTGCCGGACGATGGCCCTGGTCGTCGGGTTTTCTCGGGGATTTCCCGTTTCCCCGACACTGCTCCTCACTCACATCATGTCACACCTCACCAGCGTTGAAAGACCTAGATTTTAGTTGCTGACCAAAATCACTTCACTTTATATAAGCAGCTGAAATGAGTAAATACACAGAATACGTCAACATAAACGGTTAATGCACGCACTTATTTCCAGGTACTTCTGATGAACGTTGTCGTACTCCTCCCAGACAATGTTGCGAAAGCGGTTCTTCTCTTTTGACACAGGAGTGATAGCCTCTTGTTTGGTGGGTGTGTTCGGGTTCCTGAAAAAAAATAAAATACAACACTGTACTCTACGGCAGTTTGTCATGAAAACTAAGAGAGCAGTAATCGTCTGTCAACACAATTAGCATTACAACAAGCAATATGCTGTTCATGCTTCAAGTTAAATTCTGCTCATTTTATTTAAATATCAGATAGCGTAGCGTCAAAACTGATGAGCAGAGGTTGTCCTAGGCCAGTTTTTTTTTCCAGCCATCCCTGAAAATAAATGATGTCTGATGAGGGTGAAGCAACGTAGAATGAAAAACGTTGGTGGAAAAGGGAGAGGGATAGGGGATGGGGCAAGAAGACACGTAGTGCTTAAAAATTACCATCACGCAAGGTCCATCACACTCCCCACGATTTCTCGCCCCAGAAACAAAAAAAAATCTTCGAACGGAGCTTGGGAAGATACCGAAGACTCCAGAGGAGAGAAAGAGATTGGCTACTAACCACTGCCCTAAGGGCAGTAATATAAATTAATAACGTCTAGAAATATATGGATGTATGTGAGAACTCTTTAGAATAGATAATCCGCCTGCCATAGCTAGGCCAGCAGTAAATAATTTTGACACGAAAGGGCTAGGATTGCCCAATATGACTTCCAACTCCAACGGCCTAAATCAGTACCTCTCATTCCGTCAGGAACCAGAGCCACATATGCTTCAGCAACGTCGTAGGAAATGCGTCAGGTCGCTTCAGTTACGAGATACTCCAACTAAAAGAACCAGAGACGTGTGTAACATCTCTAGATGTTTATATAAATAAGGTTCATGTTAAATGTCACGGTCTAGCTGTTATATAATTTTAGTAGAGTTAATGAGCTTCTCTTCATTTTATCTTAGGTGTATCGGGTAAAAATAAAAAAATAAAAACATAGGTCAAAGCAAAAAAAATGAGAAAAATTAAATAAAAGTTATCTGTTAGCTGCTGAAACACAGTAAATAATTTAGAATAAGATGTACTTATCTCACATCAATAATGACTGAGATGTTTACAGCTTCTCTTCCAGCTTACATGCCATTTTACAACTCTATAAATCCATAATTCAATATTTCACAACATTTTTCAGGTATTTTAATTTATTTCTTCTCAAAAACTTCCAAACAATATTACAACCATAGATTACCTAAACCAAAGCGAAATGTTTACATATCGCTGTGATCTGAAATGAAGCTATGAAATAAGTATTTTTTAAAACAAACTTTCAAGTAATAAATAAAATTGAAATTATAGCTTTCAAATTATTTCATATAAATATCTATGACAAATTTTGAATTTACAAACGTTACACGTTCTAAGTCGTTACAGATAAATGAACCTAAAATCAACTTCCGCCAACAATTTTAGTAGGACTTCGTAAAGCAGTATGTAGCTGTAAGCTATTCCATTTAAATGCCTTCTAAAATGTTCTCTCTCCCCGCACCAACACACACACACAGAATTTTCCATTGAACCAAGTTTGCGTAACAAGAATTGTTCTTACAAAAAGCTGTCGTTTTATTACTCTAAGTTTTAATGTTTCGCTTAATTTAAAGCTCATTATTCAAACGTAATAGGCAATAGCTAATGGATTGAAATTTTAAAACAGGATTAGTTCATAATTTTTTACTAAAAATGTTTGTTTAAAATTTTAAGGAAAATTAAAGTAAATGTAGAAGTGCTTGCCAACTTTCTGAGCAAGAATGTTGCTAATGTAATGCCTTTCTCGGGCAAACGGTTTATGGAACCGTATTATTTTTTCATTCAATCGATTCCGGCAAAAAGATAATTACAATGGAATGCACCCGATTGGCAATTATACTTCCTTAAAAAAAATTACCAGCTTTCTTGGCTAGCTCTTTGTTTTCATATTATGACTGTTATATAACAGTAAATTTAATACTGTTTACAGCTTTAATTTGTATATAATTCCCCTCTTAATATAGCGTACTAGTACATTTCATATTGTAGGAATTTGCACAGAAGGCTCAAGTCGATGGGAGCTGCTGATTTTTAAGGGTTTCGAACCACATGACCACTGGGAACGGATGAAAACGTCAATCTATATGTAAGCATTCCTGATTTCCGAGAAAAAATTTCTGCGCGAACTAGTTTTAACGCCTTACGTTCACATCTGTACTGTAGTTCTGCTTTATTGCTGTTGGCAGCGTGTATTTGTGGAAAGAGTTTCTCATTTGACTGTAAGGTACCTGTACCGAATATGGCCCAGTTCTCAATATGGCCCGCTAATCGTTATTGTGTGGCAATACCGAGATCGATGTGGGATCGATACACACTAGTCTCCAGTATCAACATACACCAACCATAAATAGCCGTCTTACATCATCTATGTGATATATTAGTAATACAATTATTGACTTAGGAATACACGATTGTTGAACCTTAAGCGGACTATATTCGGTATAAGTACCTTACCAAGCAAAATAAGGTTTCCGCAATACCACATGTCTGTGAATTGCAGTAAAAGTTAAGACTTGTGACAGTTAAAAATAACCAACAATTGGCTACGCAACAGTGCTGCAGAAGTGGGCATGGCGCACTGAAACAAAATGGTGTAGAAATATTTTACCAAAAATAGGGATCCCTACCGATCTGTCTTCTTAGGCTTAACAGCGTAAATCCTTGGTTTCTAACACTACCGATGACTAGAGGCAATAATTTTTGGTGAAAAGAACAATGCAACATTTAGTTTCAACGCCTCACGTTCACATCTGCAGCTCTGGTATGTATTTATTGGCAGCGTACATTCGTGTAGAGGCGTCACTCATTTGACTGTGCCAATGAGAGTAACGTCACTGCGACAACACCCGTCTGCGATTTGCGGGTAAATCGTGAAATATGTTGAGAGTTAAAAACAGCCAATCATTGAAGCAGAGCTGTAGATGTGCACGCATGACATTGAAACAAAATGTTGCATAATTATTTTCACCAAAAATCATTGCCTCTACCGATGACTATGGGTGCTGTAAAATGAACTGAAACAACCTACATTCTCACATTACGTAGGGGAGTTCCCGGCATCTTGCATTTAAATTGAGTTTAGTAAAAAAATTGAGTCTATATTTCCAATGTTTATGACATTTTTGTGATATTTGATTTAGTTGTACTGTGAGAAATGTTTCAATAAGAAGCATACGACACTCAAAAAATAAATTCGGAAACGATGACAATGTTCTCTTATTAATTTTGTGATACAAATGTTTAAATTGTTCTATTTTGTGCTATGACCATGTTTTATGCAACACTCATTGAAACTTGTTATGTGGGTTGTTTCTAGTTTTATTTTAAACGTAAAAAAGCTTCAAAGTAAAAAATAGCCAATTATAAAACCCGTTTTTTAAAGTAAACGAAGCGTCAGATTACAGATGAAGGGCTTCATAAGTAAAATTAATTTTTAATCGAGTTAAAATGAAATACTTTACAATAATTTTTTAAATTCGATTTGTGTGAGACAGTATTTAACGCCGAAATGTTCGTTAAACTGTGTTTGTGAAGGACAAAGTTATGTTATATTTACGTTGATGAAATATAGTGACGAAATTGCTTAAGGGCGCGGTCTACCGCAATTTTCATCACCATTTTTTTTTATATTTGATTTGTACCATATATTTTTTTCTTATTTTAGACACAAAATGTGACTAAATTTGCATCTATTGAAAATTTTTTATCTCTCATAGTTTTCGCGTAATGGCTTGTTAAAGTCATATTTTGCATGTTTCCGTTTTAACGACCACACGAAAACCAACTGATATACCAAACTCAAAAAAATCACAGTGGATTAAGACATTACAGGCTACAATGTCATGCTCTTAGAAATAAAGAATAAAAATCATTTATATTTTTTAAAAACAAATTATTGAATTTTTAAAATTTATATTTTCAGTTTCGGATTTTTTTTTCAAATACAAATAATTTTTATTCTTTATTTTTATGAGCATGACATTGTAGCCTGTAATGTCTTTATCCACTGTTATTTTTTTCAGTTTGATATATCAATTGGTTTTCGTGTGGACGTTAAAACGGAAACATGCAAAATATGACTTTAATAAGCCATTACGCGAAAACTATGAGTGATAAAAAAATTTCATAAAAGCCAAATTTAGTCACATTTTGTGTCTAAAATAAGAAAAAATATCCGGTACTAATAAAAAATTTAAAAATGTTGATGAAAGTTGTGGTAGACCGCGCCCTTAAAACTCTAAATGAAAAAAATCCATAAATAGTTCGGAAGGCCCCGTATATTTGGATATGTTTCGCGCGTTTGAAGCAGAGACGAAATGAAGCGACAAATGCATAGTTTCGTGGTTTGTTGGAGGACGCGGAAATAATGTTTTAAACACGAGTGATATTTCCATAGTACTCGACGATACGAATGTGAAAAATAACTTAATTTCGAACGCCAGTGCATGAAAACAAGATTAGCAAATTCATTAACAAAATCGGATTAATATTCAGCTGCAACCCAGTTCTGTAAAATCTATACGCTTATTTGCCTCAAAGAGTTGGCAAATATTCACTCACTTGTGCGATAAATATACCTATACATAACGTATAAAATTTATAGTAAAATTCACATGAACGACAGCAAAGTTTCACGAATACACATGGAAAATTATCGTGTGACGTGCACAGAACGTTTTGTTTACCTCGTAAATAAAAGATCATTAGACGGTTGGAAACCAAACGAAATGCAAAGATAAGAACGGACAAGAATAACATACGTTTCAGAAAATACATTCTTACAAAAACCAACAGTGGTATAATGGTTACTGCCTAAGTAGAGCCCGGTAGTTTTTTCGAAAAGATGTTTGCCCCACTTTGTTTCAGTGTCTTACGTGCACACCTCCAGCTCAACTTCATGGCTATGGACGACTTGAAGTACACGCCCCCTGACGTCACACCGCTAGGGAAACACTGTGGGAAACAAAGCTTGTTTACAAACATGCTGATTTGTTAGTTGGCAGTTGCAGAAAGCAAAAATGTTGCGCATTCATAGACTTGCACGCAAGGGTAAAAAATAGTAGTTTCTACTTCATGGTTAAGATACACAAATACATAAGATTAATGTTTACCTGAAAAAACGGCAAATTCCAAACAAATAATCAATTTTCTTGACGTACATCTCATCCGGGACATTTGACGCCAAACAGCTAAATGAAGGTTATGTTCGGCTGCGGTATCCATGGAGATAGGAATTGTTTCCCACACCTGACTGAAGCTCCGCTTCTTTTCAAGTCGTCCATTGACAGAGTGGTTTTGTGCAGAGTTGATATTCATTTGACTGTGCCAATCTGTACATGGATAACTGTGACACAACACGTCTGTGATTTGCGGGTTTAACCTTCAGACGCTGGGTGTTAAGGCAACCAATCACTGACCACAAAGCAGAGCCGCAGGTGCGCACGTAAGGCACTGAAATAAAGTGCTGCAAAAATCTTTTCGGGAAAACTACCGGGCCCTACACCACAGTAATAAAATGTGTAATGGTCCGCGTTCAACTACTGCTGTAAATTTTCATTTAATGGATATGGTTTTATGTAATAATTAATAAGTACGATAACAACAAAATAAGTACCGTAATGAATGCGTTTGAATTCCCTTATTTAATGACTCGGAATTTTTATATTTCTCTGTGAAGAACATCTTACTTGAAGAAGGAACTTTTACAACACATTCATTAATTAGTTTCCCGCAATTCTGTGGAAAAATTTATCTTACTACCTTTTGTGAATTGTCCCTTACCCGCAGAGGAACGAGTATTTCGCGAATTAATTCTAGGACGTGTTGAACACCAAATACCTATACTTCAGTATCACTACAATAATTGGACGACAGCAGTTTCGTCAAACCTTTGACGAACGCAAGTAAGAAGTAAATAAGGAAATAATTCGTCGGAATACCACGCTCTACCTGCTTGTACGGTTAGAAGCCAATGCAATGGATAACAGACTGGCCAGTGCGTGTATAGGACTGAGAAATATAGTCTGCTGCTAGATGAATCCACGAAATACCTGTGTCACTACTTACATGCGAGTGTAATTTGCATTCCTTACGCGCAAGGAAATTATACTTCAGCTTTTTATTCAGTGTAGTTATGATGGCTCTTCTTCAATATTATCCTGGCTATACTCTCACACTCACACATACGTGCTGCGTAAAATGAACATAACTAGGGACCCCTATTTTCCGCGAAAATAATTGTGCACCAGTTTGATTTAGTGCCTTACGATCACATCTGCAATCGTGCTTCATGGTTATTGGCAGCGTGTCTATGTGTAGAGCCGTATCTCCTTTGACTGAGCCAATTGCAATAACGTTCCTGCAACACAATGCGTCTGTGATTTACAGGCAGAATTCTACGGCTCGAGAGAGTTAAAAATATATCACTGACCACGAGGCAGAACTGCAGACGTTCACGTAAGGCATCGAAACAACGTAGGGTAAAATTCTTTTCGCGAAAAACAGGGATCCCTAAACGTAACCAGAAGTTACACAACCGGACAACAATTTCCTTTCATTGATAATGTTGTTTAATTGCAAGTTACAGACAGCAATTTTTTAAATTAATGGTTGCCACTTCTGGAATAGACAATACATAATATAATTTTCTTATGGGTTACATTTGCCACATTATGAAGATTTTAAGTGCCTGGTAGGAATACAATTCCTTTATTTACTAACATGTTTTGTTTTCGTTGAACACATCGGTCATAAAAAAAAAAAAAAAAAAAGTTTTCCCCGATTTTATTAATTATTTTTATTTTCAATTGTTTAATTACTAGGCTAACACTGAGCGAGTGAGACTATACACTCCAGTAAAATTTTAACAGTTGCTTATAAGCAATAACCGTCAAAAAGTTAGTCATATTTATCACAATGCAAGACAAAATTTACAGTATAAACGATGAAATGGATATCTCACGTTAATTTTATTGCTGAAAATATCGTGCACAGTGACACATATGACATAATATTAGTCATTACTATCAATGAATAGCTGTAAAATTTTACTGAAGCTATACGAAACTGTCAAAAACGTAATTTATGCGACACTGCTGCAGATATATGTACTTTTCCAGATCACTGCAAAATTAGAGCAAACGATATGCTCACCATTCACTTTAAAGCGCAAGGAGTTTCAGGCAAAAATATTTTGTTGGGAAAATTTTTGTTAAAATATTTTCCAGAAATTGTCTATTCAACTTGTTTCACTCCATGAGTAAGAACGTAACCGTCACTAACGTATGTGGCAACACTGGCGCACAGGAGCAGTAACTTTACTGCAGCAACCAGGCGTTAGTGGGTGGCGACGGGAAAAAGGGGGGAAGGGAATACGTTAGGGAGTTGTAGGGGAAGAGGAAGGGGTGTCAGAAATCTGGCGCAGAATGGAGCACCTGCTCGGCAGACGGGGGTTGCATTAATAAACACAAGACATCGCAAGGCCACACACGCTTCGCCAGTGTGGGGGTGTGGGGGGATTCCAAGTACGTACACATACACAGACACGCTACCAGGGGGAGGGATGGGGGAGACCTCGATTAGGCCGATTCCACGTGCCCCCACCTCTCACCACCAGAATAAAGGTGGTGCGGAGGGTTGTGCTCTGGGGGATGTTGGGACAGGAGGGCGAGGAGGGTGGAAGCCAACTCGTTTCGGACAACGGCACGATTACACGGGTGCTGCCAGCTACATGCGCCCCCAAACTTCTGTTATCTCTACCCTCTCTCCTCGCCAAACTCTTCCCCGGCAAGCTGACGGGGCTGAGTACGGACTACGCTGCTATGTCGAAGTACCCCCGAGGTGCGCGTGCACAATCTCTCGACAGCTGGTCTGAATCGGCGCGCGATCAACAGGTCAAAAGGCGTTCTGGTTGTAATTACGGCGAACGCCTACCTGATTGTTAGGGACACTTGAATCCCGCAGCAGCTTGTTTCAATGCCTGGTCTACACAGCTGTTGCTCTGCTGCATGATCAGTGATTGGACGTTGTTTGAACTCTCATTTGTTTTGGGGTTCTACCAACGAATCACAGACCAGGGTTGCGATAACCTGGTTCTATTTGGCTAGGCGAAAATTTGGGACGTAACTGCACAAAGACGTGCTGCTAACAGCCAATAAGCAGAGGTGTAGATTTGTTCGTAAGGTATTAAAACAAACTGGTTGACAAATTTTCGCGAAATAATATTTTCCGGTCTCTACACATGAGTAGAGACAATGTTCGCGTTATCATTCGGTAGCAAACGGAACTTCACTTTCCTATACATAACCGAGCACAATTTGCGATTCAATTGGCCACGAGCTTTTATGTACGTGTGTTACGTCTTTACAGATATTGGCCTCTCCACCGTGTAAGCATTCTCCGCGGCAAGTCACGACGATATCGGCCAGCGGGAGACGTCGAACGAGCCTATAATCATTTGGAGTCTAGTCAGCTGTCAGAAAATGCGAATTTTTCATGTCTCTACGCGTGAGGTAAGTATTTCAGATGGGTTCTTTGAGGATAGACGTCACGCCATTGGCTATGTAGATATGGCTAGGTTACTTCAAGCCTACCTTATATTAATGTTTTTTTTTAAATCCTCACCATATCCATTTTAGCTACACGTCAAAGATGGGAATTCGACACTGGGGAAGACTCCTCTTAAAACTCATCGCTGGATTCGTTCCTGGCTCTGCTCCATGGATATTGACAGCGTGACGCTTATTTGAAAGTGCCAGTCAAGATAATATCACTGCGGCAACACACGTCTGTTATTTGTGGTGAGAGTTAAAAACATTCGATTACTGATCACGAAGCAGAGATGCGAGTATCGAATGCAGCATCACCACTAACGAGCCAAAGACTGAACTAACTTGCAAGATTCCTGTCGATACATTTTTAGTACAGGAATTTAAGAGGTTAGCATATAATTTCATTGTTGGAAAGTTCAGTGCACGTTTATATCTGAGTTTCACTAAGGTTCATTCTACTACAGGTTAGAAAAAAAAATACGTTTTCTTATGAGAGAGCTTGGCACAGGAAACATTTCTGCCACAAGTTTTGCTTCGATCGCTAATATACCAGATAAATACGAAACCGTAGTAAATTGAAATTTAAATAAACTGGGAAATGATAGAAGTAATTTTTAAAATTTTAAATTGAAAAGAAACCGATTTCGCGTTGTAAATTACTAACTTAAATGTAACTTAAAATTCAGGAAAGCTCTGTGATAGGTCAGTTTGGTGCACTAGCGATACCAGCGCTCAAGCGGCAGAAATTTTCCCTGTGACAAACGTATAACATTGCCCTTTCTAACCTGCAGTAGAACTAACCTTAGCTTCACATAGGCCTACATTGGATCAGAATATTTTGAAGTATGTCAACCTGAAAATATAATTTTTGTATACACTGGGGGAACTTCGAAACAGTGTTTTTAGTGAGCATGGTGTCTTAGCAGTGATGTTCCGACCTTGTCCGAAGTGTGTTTTCTTTTCATACATTGGCACAATGGTCGCATGTGGGGTAGTTTCATAAAAAAACGTTTCCCTGTACATTACAACGCATCTGAAGTTCGTGGTGGTGGAAACCATTAAGCCCGGAGACTAATCGGGGGACAGCTTCTGATGGATTGATACTCTTGTGATTTGTGGCGGACCTGAGTGAGATCGCAACATGGTGGTGATTGGCTTCCAATCGGAGCTATAACAATTAAATAATGACAGTTTCTCTCTCTAGTGTGTACAGACCTGGGAAGCCTAGCAGTATTCAGGTAAAATATACCGCCAAACAGTAGGCTCTGTATGTATATGTAAGGGCATCTGATTTTTGTTAAAATTATATGTTTATCAGGAGTGTGGATTCTATGGGAAGAGTTATTTGATAGAACAGTTAGCTAAATTCTGTAAAATATTGCACACATCACATTCATTACTTCACCTCAATTTGTAGAACATCTTGTAACAACTTTAATAAATAAAACTTTACAATTATACCAACATGGTGCATAACAAGCAAACAAAACTTAAAAAATTGAGAAAACTACTCGTACAGTAATGTGCAACACAAACCGTTGGGCCAACAATTTTCACTAAAAGACTTCATAACTGAAAGCATTTCAGAACACCTCAGCACTTTCCCACTTTAATATTGTAGCTCCGAATTCGAACGGTTTTTCATGGTTTGTTACTTCACATAAAAGGAATTTTGATCTCTCACGAAACAAAATTGAAATAATTTGTGTACCTTTTAAACACAGCTATGAAAACTTCAACAATAAATCTAACAGAACTTAAATTACAATAATAAATCAATATTCCGAACGTTATACACTGACTTAAGTGTTAATTTCAAAGTCATAGCAACTTCACGAAGGAATGTCTTTAGAAATTTACAGTTTGCATTTTATCAATGTTAAATGTTTAGCTGCTTTTCCTTAGAAATTTATCAAAAAATTAAAATAAAACTACGTGCAACGTATTTAATTAATTTCCGTGAAACTAATTAATTGCGTACCAGCGTCTTTAACATTTATTTTGAGATGTAGATCAGGTAAGTACCAATGTAGCAAAAAAAAAAAATGAAATTTGAATTGCAAAATATGGAGATTTTATATTATCATAACTACCGTAATTAATTTTTAAAAATAATATGTTGTACATTTTACGCTTTTCTCACACTATGACTTGCAAGTAGATAATTGCACTGAAAATATAGAAAGTGGACAATGAAGAGAATAGATGAGGGGTCGGTGACTTACCCGGTGCGGGCGAAGTTGCTGAAGTACAGCATGACTGCCTCGGACAGGCCCACTTCGTACTTGGTGTAGTTCCTGGGGAAGTAGCCAAAGCCGTCCACCAATGGCGCTCCGAACACGTAGGGTAGTTCTTCTCCGTGTACAGTCCCCAGTCGCTGTAACCATACACATAGCCAGTGTCAGTCTGTACAGACATAGCTGAACTTGTAGCCTACAACATCGTTATTCACTGGGAATTTTTTAATTTTGCTAAGTGTGTTGGTTTTAGTGTCGTCCTTAAAACAGAAAGATGCAAATTCTGGCTTTAGACGAGCCACTACGCAAAAACTATGAGAGGTATAAAAATTTTATAAGAGCAAAATTTAGTAAAATTTTGTGTCTAAAGCAAAACAAAAGTGGCACCAATATAAAAATAAAAACATGGTGAAGAAAATAGCTTTACTCCACGCCTACCTGAGAGACGTGGCTTGAGTAAGGATAGGTATTTGCGAGTTAAATTAGGGTTTAGTATTTTTTTAAACCAGCTGTTGCCCGCGACTTCGTTCGACTACTCGGCATGCGTTGAAAGGTACTTACTGGAAGAAAAGTAGTGTTTGTGTTTTCGTTTAATCTGGCTTTTATACGTTATATATATATATTGTTGTTGTGCCTACACGAATAAATCAGAAGGTTTTCGTGTGAGCAGGCCACATGTGAGACACATGGATCCTCCAAATTTAGTCCATACACCAACTCACCAAAGTTTTATCACAAGCGGATGAATGTTACAGGAGCACATATGTTACAAACAAAAATACATTCATTTTAATGTACATATATCGCTTTTCAATGAAAACAGTTTTCAGCCCTGAGAAGAGGCAAATATTGCTAAAGGATTAAAAATGCAGGAAAAAAAATTATAAGTTTACATTTTGAGTGTTTGTAGAAAATTAAAGTAACTATTTGTTCACAGTTTTCAGAATATTACAATTTTAATATATTCCATAAAAGATCCAAAGAGAAAAGTTAGCCTCGCTGGGATAAGAAAAAGTCAGTGATGGCATATACATTGGTCCGACAGGTATTGAGTCACGCCGAATATAATTCAACATGTATTTCTTTATCCTCGCTCGAGGTAGGCAAATTGTTACCAATGATTTGGCATTTAAAAACATTGAGTTTCTTAAAATAATAATACACAAAATTTAAAACACATCAGTCGATACAGACACTTAGCTAGCAATTTCGAAGGCATTTGGTTGAATTTTGTTACACTGTTAAGGACAATTAATTAAATTTTTAATAAGAGGTAGTTAAAATATTTCTAACAGAGTTTAAAAGCTTGGCAACATTATTCGTGTATTACATGGCAGAAAATGTTTAAACTTTACTTTGTAAATGTGCCAAAATTTTTAACAGTGTTTCAGAAGAAAGTATTGGCAGTTAATGAATCTCGTACAGATGTAGTATTTTTAGGTGTCGATTCGTCTTTATTTCGAAAATGGTTAGCGCTGATAGACAATCCAGTGGCGTACACTGATTAGTGGAAAAGGGAAGACACACTTAGCCCCTCTTCCTGTGACAGACTTTACACGCCTCCTATGTTAAAAAATCTCTACCGAATCAATCTTACGCGCTTTCACCACAGCGCACTCAATTGTCTATACCAAACGTAAGTCTGTCTAACCCACGGTCGTAGAAGAACAGGTCTGGACACTCGCGTATCTAACAATGTATTTTGCTTGACCCCCTTGTTGTTTGGCTGTAGTTTGTCAAATTACCGAGAATGTCGTACATTTGGCGCTGTTTTCCGGGCGGTCGGACTCAAACTCCGTACACTTTTTTCCATTGTTAAATTTATAAAGTAAATAAAGATTGCTGGAGCCTTTCCTTAAATTTGTGAGCGAAGAAAGTATTTCATAAATTGATAAAAATACGTTTTGATAAATTGTTTAACTTATCGGAAAGGAAGTGGGCGGAGTTTAGTCTGACCGCCGTAACATCAACGCCAATAAAACACAATATTCTCGGTAACTTGGTGAACTACAGCCAAACAACAAGGGGGTCAAATATCCAGGCGAGTGTCCAGACCTGTTCTTCTACGGCCATGGTCTAACCGCAGCTACATAGTCTCTGTTCCCGAGGCATGACAGACAATAGTGGAGAGCGAACCGAGCTTCAAGCGGTATTTATGTCGTTTGTCAGTCACCACTGTACAGTGTTAACACTGAATCCAAGTATAAGGTGGCGGGAAAACAATAGTCTGGATTATGAACGTGGATAGGGCGTGTTAATGTTTCCATAAATGTGGTGCATAATTTGGATAGCTGCGTAGTTTGAAAAAATAAATGAAGCGATTCCACAGAAGAAATCATCCATCCACGTTAACCCTTGAAATCACACAGGTAAACCATCAACTTCTCTACTCTCGTGCCTTCTGTGTTCACTTTAGACTCCCATTAATCGCATGATAACTCTAATAACGGCTTCAATAACGACTCACTTCTGTGTCTTAGATTGCTTTCTTCACGTTCTTTGAGTTTAGAATTCCACGTCTGGCTTGACAGTTTTGACAAATAATTTTACTAGCATGTGTGAAAAAAAAATTCGAAACATCATGGTATTAGACTCATGGTATAAGTAGTTTCATTAAAAAAGGAAAATCTTGTTAATTAAGTAAACCATTTCATTACGAACGTGGTGTCGGACAAGAGTTGGGTATAATAATCGCCACATACACGAAAACAAAGTTTTTTTATTTCCTTTCTTTATACGTTTTCTGGGAGATTTAAAAGAGGCTAAAATACAACGCGCACTAAAAGTGATGGTAACACATGCCGAGTAAAGGGGTTAACACAATAATAAACTTAAGCATTGAGGGAGAATAATCCACGTGGGATTTATCAGTTTTTTTTTCGATAGATCCTGTTCCGGAGGATGTATAAAAACATCTTTGTCATATATACATCTAGATTAATACATTACATAATTTTATACTTATTTCCAATTCTTTATATTAATTGTTTTGTAACGATAAACAACTGATAATAAGTGATTGAATAACACCAAAGCTTCACTGGTTACAACAGTAAAAGACACAACACTATGGATTCCAAAAAGTGAACCAGGCGAAGGCCTGTGCCCTTTTGACATTCAAAATGTAAAACAATATCCTAATTACCTGTGTTGTAATATTTTGTATCCAAGCTGACAGGAATAAATCCCTCTTAAGACTTAAACTGTACAATTCATCCGCTAGCTGCAAAATACATTACACACTGGCAGATTTTAAGATAAGAAATGTATTTTGTAACATAATTGGTGTTTTGAATAAATTATAAGTTAAATGCATCGTTTACAGAATTAAATAAAGCATAGACATGTAGCAGCATGACATTATCTTTAATTTTAAATATATATTATAGAATAGCCACTGAATGTATCATCGTGACATACTATTGACGACAGTTCAAGTCTTAAGAGGGATTTATTCCGGTCAGCTTGGATACAAAATATTACAACACAGGTAATTGGGATATTGTGACATGTATTTAGAGACTAAGATAATGTGTGATGGGCATGCTGTGTCGTCCTTACTGATTCCGTACTTCCAGGCTTCGGAAGCAAAATTCGTCCCTCAAGATGTTCACCTTAGAAAAAAAACTGTAATATTTAAGCAGTAACAGCTACTATAGGTATTCCTTATACTAGTGCATTTAAGTACTAGTTATACTGGTATTGTGTTCTGTGGCCTATAGTACACTAAAATTTTGTTCGTGGGGTTTTATTTTCCGTTAACATCGCTGCACTTTTGTTCGTTTATTGACTCTACTATTTATTTTCTAAAGGATGTATTATATTGAACTTAAAATTTTTGATTGTGAGAAATCATTTAGGGATTTTTGAGGTATCCGTCGTACTTCTACATGAAGCGGTGATGAGCTGAAAGTAATGCGGGAAGAATTTCACCCTGAGGAAAGTGAATGACAGCGTTCGCCACCGTAAACAATTACAATAATATAGAAAAATAATGATTTCATCCTTAACTGTCAGTCACGCCCAAATGTTCCTCATTAAAATTGATGCCTCCTTTAATGGCCCTGTCTGGATCACGTGAGACAAGATACGGTGACGGGTTTATCCGTCATTTGTATTTTCTAAGCTTCCTGGACTGGTGTTGAGTTACAAACTAGTGCTGGTGTCGAGTATTGCGTATTTAGTTAGGATAAAACTAGTGGTACGCCTGTCGTTGCTTCTGCCTGTCAAGTACCCATGTGTGGCGCATTGCCGCATGCCAGTTTGGAAGGGGTACATCTATTTTCGTTGAAAGTGCCATTTGGCCACGTTCCATTTGCTGCTGACTGCAGCTGATATTACTGTAGAAAGTTCCTTTTGATGCCTAGGCTGCTGGTCAGTGACTTACGAATGGTGAAATGGCGTTTGGATCTGTGGTTAAATATCGCTTCATTTCCTGCTGAGTCTACTGGCGTGCAGGAGGCCAGGAAATCTCAGTAAAAGCAGACGACAAAAATGCGACGGATATATTTGATGAACCTTACCAATAAACTATGATGTTAATGTAACGTGGACAATATCTAAAGTACGAGAGCTAATTAGAAGTTAGTTTTATCATCGGAACTGTAGTTATATTATTTGGAACTAAAATGTAAACAGTTTAAGTATGGATTATTGTCCTGTACAGTTAATTTTTTCCAACCATATGTTTTAAATACTGTTTATGAAGAGTAGTTTGTAAAATAAAGTTTATAAGTAAATTATAAAAGATATTACGTTTATAAAGTAATCATCTTATAGCGTTAGCGTGATTAAATGCAGACGCCATTGTTTCTACTGGCAACATTACTGAAAAAAAACATTTCATTTCAGCACCGCTACTGATTTAGCTGATGGTGTTCCATTTTGGCCTTTTACTGGCCATTGATCTTAGCAGGAAATTGAATGCGAAGATAGAAATAAATACTGTGTTTTCCTCCTAAAGATTCCAAGCCAGTGGTGTTTCGTCACTGTTCCTGGGTGAGGGGTCTTCAGGAGAGAGATGACGATGGAATATATAAGCTGGCTTAGAGCTCGTCAAAGCAAAAGTTTCGTCGACAGTCGCAGATTGTTTGTCGTTCTTTGGCTCGGCAGCTGAGTACTAACATACCGAGGATTGTCTTCTCGCAACAAGAAGAACCGCTTGCCTCAGAGTAATGATCTCTCTGCTGGGAGGAGAGAATATCTCAGCGACACTTCAAAGGCGAATTTTGATGAGTAGTTCAGATTTTATTGACTATTGAGTATTCAAGTCGTCCGCTCGACATAGTACCTTTCCATACCCTTAAGAGGGCGTAGTACATAATTCAACGATAAAAGCATTGATCTATAACTGTAGGTTTTTTGAATCCAATTTGCGAACGTTAAACAATAGCAATCCTAGACAATAGTTTTAGCCAACGTTTTAAATAAAATTGTTTCCAGTGTTACGAACTTCTGAGGCACAATCTCTCACGCCGAAACCTCGTACATTTAACTGGGCGCAAGAGATCACGCGTAACGAATCAGCAATTCTGGACAAATATTTACTCATGAAGTTGGCAAATACCAGTGTCTAGGATTGTCATTGAGTATTTTATCCATATTGGTTTCCAAAAAAGCGTAGAAGTCGACTGATGTTTTAAGCGTTTATTTATCTACCCCGCACTCTTAAGCATTGTTACTAAACAAGTCTGTTAACATCAGTAACCATTTGATTGTTTCCTGAACATGTATAGAACGTTATCATTGGTGTATGGGAAACCATTTTATCATTATAAACATATGTATGACAAATTTATAAATAATTTTCACAGTGTAAAATTTACGGAAGGTTTACTAATAAATAGACCTACACAAATTGCCTTCCATGGCAACACAACATGAAAATTTTTTTTTAGGTTTGTGTTGTTATCTGTCAGCCGGCTGCGACTAGGCGAGGCAGGCAGAAGTGATTAATGAGTCATTTATTACAATTTTGTGTTTTGAAATTGCAGCAAATTAAAGAACATATTCTACCACAAAAAGGCTAAACCACAATTATGACCGTTTGCTCGAGCTAAAATTATGGTGCAGCGCTTGTTGATTACGTATTTTCAGACAGCGAAACATGTGACATAATTAAATGGAAACGTTTTGTAGCAAAACTGCCAATGCCTTTGATGCGGACGTTCGAAAATATTCGTTCTAATTGCGGTTTCGTTTACGCGATTCTGATTTTGAATCGATTTTGATAGGAAAATATTCTGGACCACTGAACACGCCAGTGTTCAAATATTGTGTTAGTTTTGTTGATCATAGACGTAACACTTTATTTTTTCTATTAAGTCCTAATGTAGAAGCCCACGGTCATGTCTAATGCTGTGATGCCAGAATTGCAGGAATTCATGTCTCACGTAATAAAGAATTTTCCATCCTCTTAAGTATATAATTCTAGAAATGGGATACAACTGATCTAGTGTGAGGATTTATTAGAGAATCCGAGAGCTTATTACCTGGATTTTATTCTGCTCTGTATGCTTTCACTAGCATAGCTGTTAATGACAAAGAAGAAAGAAAGACAGCAGTATCACCTCACGAGAAAAACATTTAATAATGTATGTTTTTAAATAACACGATAACACTCCAATCAGGGGAACCCTTAAATATCTGATAAATGCAAGACATTTAATACGGAAAAAAATTACGGCAAATCTTTTATAAGTGGCACAAATAATGTCTACGATGTTAATTAACTATCAACGTATATAAGCTATTTAACTTTAGTTTAAGTGGCCGCCTACTTAGACGTATTTAACTTGGCCGAAGCCTAGAATAGTGAAAGCACAGAACTCAACTATACTAAAGGCTATACAGGTACGCGCATCACTTCAATAAATCACCCCTATTAGTGGAGACCTGCCAGTTTGGCAATGTTGTTTGACAAGAGACTAGACTGCAAGCTGTCATTCGCTCACTCGATGTATTCCACTAGTATTCAATGATGTGGATTGCAGAGGGGAACACTTTCAGCCAATAACTGAAAGTTCCACAGTAGCGTAAACAATCACAATGTAAAGTAACCAGATACGAAAATGTCATGACGGTATATCACGAAAAATATTGTGCCAACATACAATTGAAAACAATGCAGTTTCTTGCCTCACGCTGTATGATTGGGTCATATGCATCTGACACAACGTAGCTGTCTACAGACCAACACCAGGCATCAAATATTACAATAGCAGGACTCTTATTGGCTCAGTCAAATAGGATAACAGATTTACGTTGTGGGTAGGGACTAGAAAATTTCGTGAATTCAATGACCTGCAGGCTAGAATCCATTATACTATGCATACTCAAGCCCCGTCTATTCGTTCATAGTTTGCTGTTCCACTGAGTAGCAGCTAGTTGACTAATAGTCGGAGCTTGAGTATGCATAGTATAATGGATTCTAGCCTGCAGGTCATTGAATTCGCGAAATTTTCCAGTCCCTAGTTGTGGGTTTGATAAGTAATGAATAGAGACATGCAAAATTCGCGTTATGATTTGGTAGCAGACTAAACTTCACTTTCCTATACATAACAGAGCATAATCTGCGATTCAATTTGCCACGAACTATTATGTGTTGTCATTTACATGTGTTACGTCTTTACAGAGATTGGCCTCTCTACCAAGTAAGCATTCTCCGCGGCAAGTCACGACAATATCGGCCAGCGGGAGACGTCGAACGAGCCTATAGTCACTTGAAGTCTAGTCAGCTGTGAGAAAATAACGCGAATTTTGCATGTCTCTAGTAATGAATAGAGACCAGAGAAATTCGCGTTTTCTTTTATGCGCAAGTTAGAATTCCAGAAACTATACGTCTGTACCACTTTCACAATTGGCTGTTGACTTACTCGACTCTTCCTGGAAGTAACTGAGCCAATAATAAAATCGTAACTGAATATAGGCTCATTTCACAGTGTCAGCGAGCAGCTAATAAACAGCTGATGTCTACAAATATTCTTGGAGGTTAGCCTTACAGGTCAGTGAACACGCGAATTTTTCCCAGCCTCTACTTATGAACTAAGGATAACATGTCATGTCTATCGAGGATTTTGGTTCTAAAATGAAACTGAGATGTCCATTACATAATATGTACTGTAAACTCTGTCTTGCATTGTGACTCACATAATATTATGTACCTAAACAGTAATTTCCCAAATAGCTGCCACATGCTGCTGAACATAATTTTTACCGTGAGTACGTTTATCACACATGGCCACACTGCATTCAGTATAATATTCCCGTATATCGAACATACAGTAAGTAAAATTATTTGTGTACTCTTACCCCCTCCCCCAGAAAGAATTTCTTGATCTGCCCCTGATAGCTGTGCGAATGGCGCCACAGCAACAATAGGATATGCAATTATATAGGCAATTTTATATGCGTTTAGCACGGTTATATTGGAACAATGTCGAGTATTTTACTGGCTAGTAAAGTTCGTTAAATACTAAAAAATTAAAAACTAACAAACCAAATATGTCATTATATTAAATGCTTAATTCAGTAATATAATAACATAGTTGAGGTGGCTGAAACAAAAAAAAAATCGATTTGTACAAAACCCTGCTGAACTTATCAAATAAAACGTCACTCTCTCCCCCCCCAAAAAGCCTATGTCACAATTTTACTGTTCTCCATTCGCACAACTGTTAAAACTTTACTTACCACATAAATAAAATAACTTGCACTGAAAGTAAAGCACTGAGTGATGTGATTGCGCAAAAAAAAAAAACGCATAGAAAAACTGTTGATGTAAGTTGAAATTAAAAAAGTATATATAATCAAAAAGAAAATATAAATATTTGTCTGTTAAAATAGTCTTATAGTTGCCCATTATAAAGTGATTACAACAGCTTCTACGAGAAGAGAACAGTAAAATTATACCTACACAGTGAAATATATATATATATATATATATATATATATATATATATATATATATATATATATATGTAATTTGTGGAAGACTACATTTCTTTAAATGTGTAAAAGTTGAGCAGTTTAGGGTACAAATACAATATTACGAATATTTTTTTTACATTTCCGGCATCCTCCACCGTAGATTCCAGTTGGCACTAGGCCTGAATTTAAAAATCCGAGCTGACAGATGGAATGGGCAGTTGAGGAAGCCCTACACCGTGTTTAAACTATCGGACTGGCCTTTACTCTTAGACCAGCATGGTCAGCGCCATCTGTATCGAGCCGCGCACAGACCCCTGCTGACTCGACGTGCAGTGTGCCTTGCTTCTTGATTCCTCCTCCTCTTACACCCACCTCCATAACCATAGAGTCGATCACATGGGGGAATGGAAGGAGGAGTGAGCGTGGTTTCAATCTACATGCGGGACAAGGACGTGGCTGCTGTGACTGGCCAGTTCTAACATCCATAGGTAGAGACCGGAGAAATTCACGTGTTCACTGACCTGTAGGCTTGCATCCAAGAATATATGTTAAATCGTGCAGACAGCAACTGTTTATTAGCTGCTCGCTGATACAGTTGAATGGGACTGTATTCTGTTTTATTATTGGCTCAGCTACTACCAGGAAGTGTCGAGTAAATCAACGGTCAATTATGAACGTGATACCGACCTATAGTTGCTGGAATTCTAGCTTGCGCCTAAAAGAAAACGCGAATTTTTCAGGTCTCTACATATAGGATATGTAAAACGTCCGTCTGTCTGTTTGTTTGTTACGTATGCATTCCTAACCCATTCATCGACTTTGGTGAGTTGTACGTGTGCCCACGAATGTTTCTGACAAAAAATATTTATAGTCTATAGGGGGTTGAGGGTAATTGGGAAAATGTAGCAAAAAGGTGAAGAGGGAGGGGGCAGGATACGCAAGAATTAGTGAACAAAACGTTTCTAAAACGGTCTTTGGCGACCATTAAAGTAATTTTTGCCCAATATAATGTTTTCAAATTGTATTTTTCAATTTTTTTAGAAAATTAATTTTTGAACAGTGTTTAATAAATTATTATTTTATCATCAGTACTATTTACATTAATGTCAAAATGGCAAAAAATATTTTCATTTTTTCTGGAGAAATAAACTTTTCAAAAAGATATTCAATATAGAAATAAAATTTTTTACAAATTATTAAGATAATTTAGAGTACTTTGACTTAACTTCTATATGACTCAAATAGGTAGTAAATTTATACCGCGTGAACCAAGTCGCGGGAAATACCTATTCGTAAATAAACAAAACCGTACCTTAAACATATTTAGGTCATCGACTTAAGGCGGTGCCTAGCTGGGCGACATGACGCGAGCAAGAACACGTATTTAAATGAATTGTATTCGACGTGAATCCGTAGCTTTCGAACCTACATTTATGCCACCTCAGACTTTTTTGTTCATCTCGGTACGCGGCCCACACTGCTATATGATCTTTACAGCTGTCTTCACAATTTCCTGAAAACGGTGTGCAAATAAGAATTTTCATTCTCAAAAACCGCTGGGAAAGTCATTCTCATAAATTTACCTAAACTTTTAATTCCTGCAACAGTATTATCCTCTTCTCAATGCAGAAAGTGGTTTCTGTCGAGAAAGCGGTATCATGAAAGGTGGCTGAACTACGAAGCATAAAATTTAACATGTAAATCCCTATTCTTGCGCGTGCCAGGGCTTCGATGTAGGTAGAACAACCACGGTACTTCATTTGTACTGTTTTTGCGATAGTTCTTCTTTAAACCCTAAATACACTGGGTAGCAGCTAGTGGACAAATGGCAGGGGCTTTATTATGTATAGGATATTTGATTCTAACATGCAGGTCATTGAATTCATGAACTTTCACCATCTCTAGTAATGGTTATCGGTAGAGAGGATGGTATATCGCGAAAACTTTTCGTGCCAGCATACCCTTGAAAACGATGTAGTTTCTTGCAACGTGTCTGACTGGGTGATATACACCTGACATGACGTAGCTGCCTGCAGACCAATAACATACGTCAAATATTACAACAGCGAATTCTTATTGGCTCAGTTAAATAAGCTAACAGCTCCACGTACGAGCGAAAACCAGTAATCGTTTGATAAGCTAAACGTACGACGAAATCCAGCAAACAGTCAAGTTTTCCCGCGATAAATTATCTTCTCTAGTTATCGGCAACGTGTCTTCGTGCAGAGGCTTCTACCGTTTGACTGAGTCGACCAGAACAAGGTAACTGCGAGCCCTCGTCTGTCGTTTGCTTGTAGAAACCCACGACGCTGAGAGTTTAAGTATACAATCAATAGGGACACTGGTAAATCGCGGGTTAAGGGCGTGGTTCACCTTAGTTTTTAATGTCTTTTTTTATTTTGATATTTGTACCAGATATTTTTTTCCTTATTTTAGACATAAATTATGATTAAATCTTTCTCTTAGGAAATTTGTTTATCGCTCACAGGTTTTGCGCAATGAGTCGTAAATGTCAAAATTTCCACTAAACGGTTTTATGTACGCCACTAAAACCAACTCACCTACCAAACCGAAAAAATTCATAGTGTATAACAATGTTACAGGCTGTGATTTGACATAAATAAAAACCAAAAAATATATAATTTTCATACTATTAAAAAATTATGGAAATTTTTAAATTTTCATTTTAAAATTCAGCAATTTTTTATTAAATTAAAAAATATTTTATTTTTTGTTTTTATATATGTCAAATCATAGCCTACAATATTGTTGTACATTGTGATTTTTTTTTTGTTTGGTAGGTGAGTTGGTTTTAGTGGCGTACGTAAAACCGTATAGTGTAAATTTTGACGTTTACGACTCATTATGCAAAAACTATGAGAGATAAACAAATTTCCTAAGAGGAAAATTTAATCACAATTTATTTCTAACATAATAAAAAAATATCTGGTATAAATATAACAACTAAAGACATTTACAACTTAGGTAAATCACAGGTAAAACTGATTGTTTGCTAGGTTCCAACATACTATGTATAACACTGAAGGTTTTGCTCCTATATTGGCTATCATTTACGTGAATCACTGTGTTCCTCTTCAACAGACACAATTAGAACTGTACAGTTTGAACACAGAACGTGTGTGATTTGCCAGAAAACTGTTCCCACGTGTCACGCCTGAGACACTACAGTTTAATTGAGACTATGTTAAATAACTTCGCGATCTTCCAGTGTCTCTACCAATCAACTGACCACGAAGCAGAGCTACAGATGAACACGTGAAGCAATGAAACCAGATGGACAAAATAATTTTCGCTTAAATTAGATTTCTCTAGTCATCGGTCTACAAAGCCTTTCCTAATGGGTCCTAATGAGTAGCATCTGAATGAAGTTTAGATACTTTCAAGCAGCAATTTCTGAGAAACGCGACCTTTACGCTCATGTGTGGCGAAATATTAACTGAATTTTTTTCAAAGAGCTGTAAACAGTTCTTAAAGTAAAATATTGAAAATCGCGAGAACCATATAGCATTTCATTACATTTGCTGGAAATTATCTCACGGAATTCTGATGACAAGATTTATATGGAACTGTTTAGCTGCAAGTCAGTTATGTACATTTCTTATCATTATTGGAACAATTAGACCTATATCAAAATAAAATTTCTACAGTCCTAATAATTCATATTTGTTATATTATGTACTGATTCAATACTGCAACCTCTTTTTATGAACTTATGTTTCATATCTAAATGAGAAATTATGTGAAATGATACGAATGTAAACATGAAAAGCGTTTAGAATCTTTGTCTCTTCTGACATAATTTCTTGAAAGGTAAGTTTTTACAGAAATTAATTTCAGAAAGAGAGACGTCAAACCAAACGTGTATGCCACGAGATCACACAGAACATACACATAAACAAAAAACAATCTAGTTTATGAACTACATATTTCTCACTACAAAAATATAATTGGCTTCTTTAAGAAATATATAAAAACGAAACGAAGTATTTTGGCATGCAAAATGAATGCTGGAATTTGTACAATTTTCTTGAAACTGAATTTTTTAAATACAAAAGAATTTCATTGTTTTTTTTTTTTTACACATTACTGTAACTCAGTTTTGGTGTTTGTATGTCTCTATGATACGCAAATAGTGGATTTGACACGGCGTTATGTAAGAATATAAACGAAGGAAAAAAAACTACGTGAAAAGTAACAATACGTGACGTACTGACAGGATACAATTTTTCATAAAAATTAAAAATAATGACGATTTTATTGACAATCTTACTAAATTTTATAACATGTTCTAACTGTACACATTTGCAAAATGTAGCTTATTAAATCATTTTACGAGAAAATTCTCAGATGAATACTGCCAAGTGGAAAACTTTGAAAAATTTTTTAATGTTAGTTTTTACTACGTATAATTTAAATTATATTTCACAAAACCATTACGAGCGGCTTTGTCGTATCCCTTTTGTCCCTATATTCAGTTAGCAAGATATTTTACACATGACTTAAAGTTTGTTCGAGAAAGACATTTTTTAAATTTGGCTAGTTGAGAATTTATTTTATTATACTTTAATACTTATTTATACACATTGGGTGAAGATAACGCAAGGCTGGTCAAGTGCCTAATTTTTTATGTGTTTTAAGGGTTATTATTGGTTTTTGGACTTCAGCTCAAGGAAAATGTAATAATCCCATGTCACGAACAAGAAAACAATTTTTGCACAGTCTTTGAACACAACTGTAAACATTTTTACCATAAATTTTGTGCTACGCGAATTTCAAATAAAAATAATTAGTTACAATTGTATACGCTGGTTCACGTGTTTCTTAAAGCAATAGCAGCAATATCGTGAAGAAATTTCTCTGGAACCGCACAATTTGTTTACCTTCAGTCAGTGCTTGCTGTACAGCTACTTTTTTTAATTGTATCATTAAATTTAACTATAATTAATTACGAGCACACCTATTCATAAATTTACATGTCTTTTTTTTATCATATAATAGTATCTTCTACATTCATTGTGGTTTGCAGATTAACGTGGTAATATATGGCACAATTTTTATAATAGTAGTCTGTTGTAAAATATGAAAAATTAAAATTTGCGTAGTTACAGTAATTAATTAAAAATAATTTATGTTGCACACTTTTCGCATATTTCTCACTTTCATACTTGTCGGAATATCATTAAATTATACAGGCAGTTACAAATTTGCATGTCAGTATTTTAGGATAACAATCCTTACATCTGGATGAACAAAATATATTATACGAACATTAGTCCGAGAATGTACAGTGTATAGCGCACGGGGTTGATCATAATACTACAGAATGCTTTATCGCACAGTATAAATTGTTCCGATTACCAAGAGCCTCGCCTAGAGGACGGGCTAGCGACGACGGCAGTGCAATCAGGCCAGTAGTTGCACAAGACGAGGGCCTCAGTGATTCTTCCCACCTGCATTGAAGTGTGACAATATAATGCAATGTAACGGGGGAATTGGGGTCTGTCTCCTTCAAGCCTTCCAGCCGTCACCACCTCGTCAGGATAGTCCTGGGTTGAGACCCACGACGTGCCGCCGGCATCATGCTAACGGTGAGATCTGAGGTGTCCAAAGGGTCACCCATCATAGAGTAGAACAACGTTAATATTTAAACAGCCGCTCTCCTCCTATCTAAATTATGTAGTACAACCGCGTAGTACTTTGTAACTAAACTATGTAGAATAAAACCACCACAATTATATTAACATATTAAATTTAACAGTAACCCTCACCCTGAACTTAACCACTTAACTAGTTTCAGTATAAAGTGCCCAACCACTATAAAATACATGTAAAACATAGTAAAATAACAAAACAATAGAACCGTCCAATTTAGTCCACGCTCTTTAGTTTCTATTGTTTTGCGATATATTTTTTTTTTACTTATACGAGAACAGATATAAAAAAAATCTATCTGGCGTTTTGTATGAAATGAATTTTGCCGATGTACACAATTTTCTTAAGGGGCGTGGTACAAAATTCAACGCTAAATCCATTAATCTATAACTGCAGGTTTCTGAAACCCAATTTGCGGAAATTAATCAATAGCAATCCTAGACAATAGTTTTAGCCAACGTTTTAAACAAAATTGTTTCCAGTGTTGCGAACTTCTGAGGCACAATCTCTGACGCCGAAGCCTCGTGCATTTAACTGCGGCGCAAGAGATCACGCATAACGAATGAATAATTCTGATTAAATATTTACTCATAAAGTTGGCAAATACCAATATCTAGGATTGTCATTGAGTATTTATCCATATTGGTTTCGAAAAAAAGGCGTAGAAATATATTGATTTTTTCAGCGGTTATTTATCTGCCACGCACTCTTAAAGCATGAAACTGTACGGTTTCGACTAAAAAGTCAATTAACCGAAATTTCGTCAGTTACATAATTAGATAAAACCATGGAATTTTCTGCCTTGAAATAATCAGCCAACATGGAGAAGACGATTCTAAACAAAACTGTCAGAAAGATTTTTGAATATCTGCTCTCGTTCAGGCGTAAAAAATTAATATCGATTAAAAAAGGATAAACTATAGAGCATGGCCTTAAATATGTCTCGTTTGGCACATAGCTGCCAAGAATAGCAGCGATGGTATTCCGCAGTAATGTGATCATGCTTACTCACTATGACGTCATGAACGGTGAACTGTAATACTGAAACTAACGCATCATTGGACCCATTTCCATACATGTATTATTCCTATAGATATGTAGATTGTTCCCCCAGAATATTGACACACAATAATGTAACATCCTGTAAGTTACACTGAAGATATATAAAGTAGTTTTGGACAACCTGAACGCGCTGAACATGCCCAGTGATAGTATCCTTTGAAATAGTGTCTACGGCAGTGACAAGCGAATAGCCAGTTACAGGGAGTGTCCAGGGGGAAGGGTGGGCACTCTAACAACCCTCACAAGAGCACCACTGCACTTGAACCGCGAGCAGACAGACAAGCGGACAAGAGGGGCGTATCGTGTGTCAACGGTCGCACCACTCGACCACCGCCCACACACTCGACACTGCATGCATGCATGGCGCCAGGCCCCGCTGCTCAGCGCTGGACAATACACACCGCTATGCTGCTAGGGAGCATTTGGTCAGTGGAACGAATTTTAACCCGAACATTTTTTTGCCCCATTTAGTTTTAATGCCTTAAAGACACGTTGACAGCTTTGCTTCATGGTTTTTTTTTTTTTGCAGCGCGTCTTTTTTTCAGACACGTCCCTCAGTTGTCTGCACCACGGTAGTAGAAGAACAGGTCTGGGCACTTGCCTATCTACCAATGTATTTTACTTGACCCCCTTGTTGTTTGGCTGTAGTTCGTAAAGTTACCGAGAGTGTTGTACTTTTTGGCGCTGTATTCCGGGCGGACGGACTCAAACTCCGCCCACTTTTTCCCATTGTTAACATTATAAAGTAAATAAAGTTTTCTGGAGCCATGATTTAAAATTGTGAGCAAAGGAAGTGTTTCATAAATTGATAAATAATACGTTTTGATAAATTGTTTATCTTAGGGGGGGGGGGCGGCATTTGAGCTCGACCGCCCGGATTACAGCACCAAACATGTATAGCATTATCGGTAACTTGGTGAACTGCAGCCAAACAACAAGAGGGTCAAGTTTCCAGGCGAATGTCCAGACCTGTTCTTCTACGACCGTGGCCTGCACCATTCAGAGCAAGGTTATTGTGCTACCATACATATGTGATTTGCCAGTAGAACTCTAAGACAAGCGAGAGTTAAAACATCCAGTTACTGAACGTGAAGCAGAACTACAGGTGTGCACATAAGACACTGAAAGAAAATGGCGCAGAAACGTTTTCGTCACAAAATCGTGGCTCTACTTATCACTGATCTGTAAATATTTTTTCATTATCTTTCATTTAAGAGATTTTTGGGACGATTGGCAGCAATGAATATGATTGTTAATGAAATCGTGGTCGTATGCTATTGCTGCAAAATGTATTCTCAGCAAACCAGGTGAGAAAAAAATGGCCGAGATTAGTTATGGTAATACTACACATATAAAATATAAATATACAATCAATCATGTAAGTTATTTGTCTGTGGTACAGCCCAAAGAAAGACAAATAATATTATTTTGATCTTACGTGGTTTTATATAGGACGGCATATTGCGAGAGTGGCGTTGGTCCACGACTACACTAAAAATCGTTCAAACCCACTGCACGAATAATTCGATGTAGTTAAAAATAAACACGGAAATAAAATTAATGCGGTATGTGAATACGAATTAGTCTAGCATAGAGAGTTTGCTAACCTGTTTGTAAGTTAATTTTTTTTGCTGAAATTTTCATATATTTCAATAATATGCTTTCGAAGAAAATCATCATAAACTTATGCAACGTCATGATGAATTTAACACCGATAAACGTTTTTAGAAGGCGCGTGTTTTGAAAGTTTTTTCATTGCTGAGATCGTCCCAAACTTTTATTAGAGTTATTTGCATTATAAACACGAATAAACAAATTCGTTTTATTCGCACATTAAGTGTGAAAATGGGCAAGAATACATGTCTAGGGATATAGAAGTAATTTTTAAAAAGGAATAGTTACTTCGGAAATATAATTTCGTGCAATAATACGCAAGAAATAATTGAATTCAAATTTTATCATAAGTTATGTTTTCAACAATCTTCTTTATTTTTGGGATGAATTGATTCTCATTTGGAGCATCCAACACGAATTAACCAAACAATAACGCCTCACCAACCATTATAAATTTATTACTTAGATAAATTGTTTTTCTTTCCTCCAAAATAAGTAATAAAAAATTCACATTTTTCTTCCATCTTAGTCATTCTTATTATTATTAGTTCTCTTAATTCAGGGGCGTATCCAGGGGAAGGGCCCAGGTGGCCCGGCCCCTTTGCCCTTATAAAGCATAAATTATCCTTAAAATATTACACTTCTTAAAGCGGTATACTCAATTAAATAGCACCATTTCGCACCTCAAAATCCAATTTTTTTTTCGGGAAAGCGCCCCGGGACCTCCCTTCCTTTTGACTTGGCGTGTGGGTATATTTACTTTTTAAGGAAACAACCGTCTCCCTCCCTACCCCTCCCCTTAAAACCCTAATCTGGATACATCTCTGTCTAAACTGTGAGTCGGAAGTGACTACAACGAATCCATGTAGCTGCAAGTGAAGAATACTACACAAATAAAAAAATGAGCATACACATAACCTCATAAAAATACTGTTCACGTATCCTATGATCATAGATTCTTCCAACATCTTTCCCTGTAATACAAGCACTAATTTCACACATTCTTATGGATGTAAAATAATTTTTTTTATGGCACAGAATTTTACAAGATTCTAAATGTTATTTTGCAAGTCCTGCAAGTCCTGTACTGTAAAGTTTGTTATAAAACAGGCCCCAGTGGTCTTGGAGCCAATCATGAAACATGGAGGATATTAAATTGAATTCACCTAAGAAAAAAATGTAATTGCGTATTTATAGTTAATTAAGATAACTTATTGCTAGAGATGATGGTATATCGCGAAAATGTTTTGTACCAACACAGCCTTGAAAACAGTGACACAAAGTAGTTGTCTACAGACCAATAATATGCATCAAATATTATAATAGCGGTATTCTTATTGGCTAGGTCAAATAGGGCAGTAGCTCCACGTACAAGGAAAAGCCAGTAATCTATTGATAAGCTGAACGCACGTTGAAGCCTAGCAAATAGTCAAGTTTTCCCGCGATAAACCATCATCTCTACATATTGCATTATGATCGGTAACAAAAAACGTTGAATTTATTTAATGGTGTTATATTTAGCACATCATGTTGTTATGTGACCATAAATTAATACAACAAACGGAAAGTTTTTAAAGTTCGTAGGCTTTCGCGGCCGACGTTAGAGGTTCTAGGCATCTGGGCTGTAGTCACGTCGTTGACGCATTACTTTCCGACGTTTCGGAAGTCATTGCAGCCTCCATATTTACAGTGAAGTGGTAACAGTAGAACCAGGGCAACATATTCTACTGCTTTAATTTTACCCCGAAGGACCTAAGGACGCGGCTACACACAAGAAGTCTAGAATCCTCAAACGTAAATTTTTTTTTTTTCCCCTTTCATTCGCTTTCCAATATGTCAGCTGAATAATGTATATTTATTCTGTTCTCGTTCCAAAAGTATATTTACTTTTTCTATAATCCGGCTTTAATCTAGAAGGGGTTGCAATAAGTCACGAAGGTAGGGGAGGAAGGACTTAATTTCAGCCTGAGGCGTGCAAACAGTAACTCAAGTGAAGTTTTCAAGAGTACAATAAGTCACGAGAGTAGCTACTGATCTGATTGCTACGTTTCGGGATTATAAATCTATTCCCGTCTTTAAGCTTGGTACGCAACTAGTGGGAGACATGAATGTACGTATTTTATTGCTTGTAATTTTTTATTTTCAGTTTCTGACCGTCCCTTCAAGCTCATAGGCACCTGGAAATTTTGCCTTCCCGTCCTTTTCAAAGTGCTCCAGACTGTATTATTTCAGTGCTGTTTAATTTATAACTCTATACATTTCAATTCTGAAAGAATGAAGTGAATACGTAATACATTTAAGTCGGTTACGTAGTATGACTGAGTGCACTAAAATTATGACGCATTTGGACAGTTAGTATATGTATGTATGTATGTGTATATATATATATATATATATATATATATATATATATATATATATATATATATATATATATATGTTAACTCAATGGACTTTAAAGCCTACGAAACACACTATGGATTTCTAATTGATGTAATAGTAACATTACAGATTACTATATTTAATGTTGAGATAAATTAAAGCCCACTCTTAGGCCTAGCTAATGTGTAAAGCCTCACCCGAATACAAATAATATCTTTAATTATAATTTATATTTAACTAATGGTTAACTGCTCACATTAAAATTTTTTATCGCTTCTTCGTTATTAAAATAATATTTTTGTACGTTTGTTCGGGTTCAGTGTTGTGAAATAGCACCAAATATTGTAAAAGTACAATATGGGAAACTACACTTTTTAGCATCGTTAAAGCGCGAGACGTGTTACCAACGGCAAAAGTTGGAAACACTAGCAATATTCACTTTCTTATTTGTCCGTTTTCTATGGTGGTCTTAAATTTACTCACTGTATTTCGCTTAGGCCGATAGTATTAAAATTTGTTAATTAATATTAATAATTTAAACTAATCAAAGTAATAACTAACCGAGCACACACATACGTATATTTTTCTAAAAGCACAATTCCATTTTAATTTATAAATAACAATATATAAAACTTAAACTATCCATTAAGTAATTGCTACTGCAGATGGAACAGCGCTCATATTGGCAAGAGCTGGTATCAAATAACACGTCTCGTGTTTGTCATATGAGTTTCCTATATTGTCCTTGTATTGTGATCAAGTGGTCAGATCACTCGCTTTTTTTTTCAAGGCATGGTAAAGGGCCATGTGATGGCGTACGGGGTACAGTTAAACGGTTAGTGGCAAAAGCAAGTCTACAGCGAACTACTACAAACCACATCACAACACCAGAGACGATGTACCAGTTCTGCAAGGAAAAAAATATAAAAGGAATACACTTCGTCTTTGTTTCCATAGAAGTGGTAAGAATTCTTAGTTCAAAATTCACTGAAGCTTTGCAAGTGCCCCAGACACGAAAACAACACCGCTTCATTCCTCAAGACCGGGCCACTTTAAAGATGAGTATAGTGTCTTTAACTTTCGAACAATCTAACTTTGTGTTGAAGGTAACCAGTGCTGCAAATATCAACAGTGGAGAAAATGTCACACTCCTAGACTACATTGCTTGTGTGTATGGTGATCAGCAGTTCATTGGGAAAGTGCTAGAGGTGTCAGAAGATATATGTGACGTTAAAGTGGTATTTTTTCATCCAAATGGACCAGCTACCACCTTCGAACTTGAAGAAAAGAATGTCGTGTGGGTGGAAAAGCAAAGCATTCTGGATATTTTAACACACATTGAGTTTTCACCTGCCACTGGTAGAGTGCATAATATCTCCCAAGAAAAAAAAACACTTACCTATCAACGAAAATGAACCATCATCTTTAAAAATGAAAAGAAAATACATATGCAAATAAGTACCATGGTAGACTAAGGAATGAACATCGAAGTAGAGGTTAAAAAATTAAATTATTTTGATTATTAGATGTCCTATTTATATTGGTTAAGCATTTAATAACTTCATTGCAACTAACATTTCAATAAGTAATTCAATAATAATTCTTGTATTTTAAGTTTGTTTTCTAAGTAATTTTGGAGTGCTTGCAAGTTATGAACCGTTACTTTTAAGCATGATACTGAATTTAGATTGAATAATAAGTTACATTTTGAAAATAACAATTTTAAAAATTAAATTAGTTAAGTAACTTTTATCATAACTTCAAGTGTTTTGACTTTGAAGATTTTTTTTTTTCATAAAGTGTGTAAAAATTATAAATTGAGTGTGCAAGGTGAAAGAGTATTTCTCAGGCTACTAATAAAATAAATACAAATGTTTGATGTTTCAAGACATTTTTAAGACACGTGATATAAGTAATGGTTATTTTTTAGCTTCTGAAAGCCTGAAATAATTTTTGAAGATATTTGAGTGTTCATAACTTTTAAACCAGTCAGAACCACAACAATTTTTTCTGTGGGAATTGGTTACCTACTAACAGGAGCTTATACCTGCAAAGCAAAAACGTATTACGTTCAGTCCTTTTCAGTTTACATCACTGGAAAGTTAGCCATTTTTGAAAATTTTTGGATTTTAAAAATCATATCTATGCAAGGGTGAAAAAACGCGGCGGTTTGAATGCATGAGGCCAAAGATGGGGTTAATACAAATATAAAAGTTTGTGGTTCATAGTCCTTTTTAAGCTACAAGGAGTTAAAAATACCTTTTTTAAGCTTCTGAAACCCAACCTTTAAGAGGAGTCCTCGACTGGCGCATGGACGGCGTTGCAGCATGTCACGCGCATACATTTTTACGCGAAACCGCTTAAGTTATTAATATTATGTTTACCTACGAAAAGAACACGCACTTAAAACCATGCTTCTATTTTTTTTTTCTTTTCAAAAATGCATCACGCTTGTTAGAAACATGATATTCGGGCCTCTCAAAATGGCTAAAAACGGGTTTTTTACACTGAAGTAACTCCGAAAATATTACCTGAATTCGTGAAGTGCAAAACGAGAGGCACGCGTTGGTCTTTGCTTCATACTATTCAGAAATATAATATTGGGGCCACCGCTTAAAGTCCCATAGTAAAAAGACTACAATGGAAACCTTGCACGCCAGATTGGCGCGCTGCGAATAGAGGCGATATGTTTCTCGTCAAGCGTGGGACACTGGCTCTTATCGCTACGCTGTTACCACGCGTCAAAGGTGGACATTTGACACCGCGAAGGACTCCTATTAAGTCCTCGTAGCAAAACTTTAGTATGAAAGACAGTTGTGTTTATATAATGAAAAGAAATCTTGAAATCATTTCTGCATGTTGGTGAAAACAGCAACTACATAACTGAAATATTGATTTTTTTGTAAGTGGTTGCAATAGCTGATTTGGCTGCACCGGCCAACACATAAAAGGGCCTATATCGAATTCGGTGAGAAATAAAAATTTAATGAAAATGGTTTTCACTTATTGGATAACGACAGTAACCATACTTAAATTATATAAAAAAGTACAAAATAGTGGAGTAACCCACATTTGCAGATTTCACATGGAATGGCCCTTTAACAAGAAACTGTTAGTTCATTAATAAATGGAGTTCGACTGCGGTTGTCAGCGTGCTAGTGTTATAGCTAAATACGACCCTCGCCAATACTATACTATGAATCAGAACGAGTCCTAAACAACATTGCAAATGCAGAAATAAGGGCCTATCGAATTTTACTGGCATGAAATTTACAGAACAGACACAATGTATTGAAAGATTCTTGCAGTGAAAGTAAATGATTTAGTGAAAAATTCTGGACATACGCCACCACAATGCTATGTCGTTTCAGAAAATCAAGAGTGAACAAAAAAAAAAAAAAACAAAGAAAGCACAAACAAGATGACTTGGTTGCAGGCAAAACATACACAAAGAAGAAAACCTGGAAAATTACAAGAGGAATTATGTGAAAACAATGACAATTCAAAACGAAAATATAAAGTTCAAAACAATATTCAAAGCGAAAAAATAAATAATATAGACAAAACTAAGGACTCCAAAATTAAGACAGCTGGCTTTTTGAAAATGGGAGCAAATGTGAGCTCCCGAAACGTCTCGACTACCTTGTCTGAGAGAAACTCCTATGTTCTCCTGTGTTTGTGGCGCAGCTGTGAGGTCATCATGTTTTTTTTCTAACTTCGTCTTAGTTGTTATCTGAGTGGTTTTAAAATTTAATTTCCTGAGAGTTATCTGTTTTATTTGGTTTTCACTTTGAATGCGGTTTTGAACTTTTAATTTCCTTTTTGAATTTTTCTTTTTTTGACACAATTCCCTTTGGATTTTTTGTTTTGTTTTATTATTCATGTAAGTGTTGACTACAACCAATTCATCTTGGTATTCGTGTTTTTTTTTTGGTTCACTCTGGTTTTTTTGCGACGACACAGAATGGCAATAGCGTATGCCGGCAATACTTTCCTGAAACAGATCACACAATCGTATCATCCAACTTAAAACATTAATTGACAATGATTGTACGTAATGAGGTGTGAACAAAACCTCGAATACGAAACACTGAAGCTTTCATGAAGGGTATTCTCACGTGATGGTGTTGCCCTTGGAACACACATCCGATGGAAGCGACACATTTCGATTTCAAACGACAACGGACGTTTCCATATCCCGCTGGGCCTGTCACGTTCGTTTGTTTGCTTTGATGCGCATCGCGAACCGCAGAGGCGGACGGTTATACCTGTATTGCCAAATCGCCTTTCGTGTATGGATTACGTCACACAGGGCTCCTGTCTGTCCCTATCCTTCCCATCCCCTTTCACGGCCTTCTCAATATCGCTGCGGGGATTGGCAGTTATGCCAATTACTGTAGAACAATTGCTGACACGGAGGCCATTTTTGTTTGGCGATAAGAGTCACAGATTTCAGCGACTAAGAGTTCTGGCGGTATAGTTTAACACACACATAATACATACGTACACACATATATGTGTATATAATGGATGTTAGTATGTATGCATGTAGGTGATAGATAACTCCGTCACTTGTCACTAGATAGTGCTACAGCACGTCAACTTCTGTGTTGTTCAACCGATCGTCATGAAAATTAGTTTACATAGATATTTAAAAACCATGAATACTTTAGCGATATCAAGTTTCCCGTAGCTCGCCGTTAGATGGGGAAAGGGTACCGTAATCTTACCAACATCCATTTTTATGTTTACACTGGCAGGATATCGTCTGCCGGGTTCTGCTAATAAATAAATTAATAAATACACATACACGCACACACATATATAACGAATGTCCCACTCACACACTCATCAACGCACAGCCCAAATCGCTGGATCTAGAGACATGACATTTTAAGAGTTACTTCTCCTTACGCCGTAGGCACCCACTAAGAAGGGATTTTTTTCTTCGAAATTTGATAATTAAGGGGATAAAAGGGTGAACTGTATTTTCAATGATTTCTTGATAGCGCTTATACCCGTTGAGATATCGAGGTCGTTCTTACTTCATGATGAAGCTTATAAAAATGAATACTATACAATTTTTCAAAATTTTCAAACTTCAAAATTAAGGTGGTGAAAAGTCGTAAAATACGTTTTCCGTCAATCCTCGATAACGTCTTTAAACGTTGAGATATAAAATTAAATTTGCAATAGAATGAAGCTTACGCGTATCACTAAAACGGGATTGTTTGAAATTCAATCTCTAAGAAAAAAAAAAACAACGGGTTTTCAATACATCCTGTGCATAAACCTGCTGAGATATCCACGTGGCTTTTGAATAGGAATGAAGATTACGTAATTACCTAAAATGCTATTCAATTTTGTGAAAATTCGACAATTTAGGTCTGTACAGACGTAAATTGTTCATGAATACCCGAGACGCAAATAAATAAGTATTTAAAAGTGGTTTCACATTGACGTTCTGTTGATACTGATAGGAGGTTTTGGTTTGATTCTCGTGTAAGGCAAGACGACGTGAAATTACTGTGGTAAAATAGTAGGCTTACAAGGAAAAGGCACAAGTCAAAAACTGCAGAAAATTAGTTATTCACAGCAATAAGTTCAGAATTTTGTGTTCCATTTCCAGGGAACAAGCTGCAAGTCCTATCTTAACACACCTCCTCAGCAATGGAATGTTGTTATGAAGAACTAGATTTTAGAGAAACATAGATTCTTGTAAATACATTTTACTCAAATCATCTTTCTGGACTTAGTGCCTTTTCCTTGTAAGTCCACGATATATACGCACATATTTGTGGAAGTTGGCAAGAGAGTTATTTTTATATTTTAAGTGTGAATATTTAAGGTCGGCTTCCACTTGATGCGTAGGCACCGACTAAGGGGTGAAAAGGGATACAATTTATTTTCAATATAGGCCTATCCTCTGTACCTGAAAAACCTAGTGAGGTATTTTTATGCTTTGGTGGTGAAAAGTCTTAAAAGAGCTTTGATTAGGCGGTCTACACCTAGCTGCAACTTTTACATCTACACCCAAACTGCAACATCGCGTTTTTCTTGCCGGAAGTGACGTTCAAAGCGCTCTGGCGGTGTGTGTGTGTGTGTGTGTGTGTGTGTGTATATATATATATATATATATATATATATATATATATATATATATATATATATATAGAGAGAGAGAGAGAGAGAGAGAGAGAGAGAGCTAGGACCACGAACTTTCCGTGAAAAGAGAATTTTTCCCCAGTTTGTTCCAGTGTCTCGCGTGCACATCTTCAGCTGTGTTGCATGATTACTGTCCGTTTGAACAACGTATCTAATTTGACTGTGCTAATCACAATGAAGTTACTACAGCACTGCACGTCTTTCATTTGCGGATAGAATCCTAAGACATGGGAGAGAAAAAACATCCTCTCACAGACCATACAAATGTGGTAAAAGGTTGACTGTCATGCTGTTAGTTAGAGATGATGGTATACCGCGAAAATGATTTGTGCCAACATACCCTTGACAACACTGTAGTTTCTTGCAACACATATTATTCGGTGATGTACTATTGACATAACGTAGCTGTCTCAGACCAATAATGTGCATAAAATATTACAATGCCGGATTCTTATTGGTTCAGTCATATAGGGTAACAACTCCAAGTACAATCTAAAGCCAGTAATCGTCTGTGTAAGCTGAACGTATGTTGAAATTCAGCAAACAGAAAAGTTTTCCCTCGATAAACCACCATCTCTATGTATAGTATTTACTTGTCCGACTTTGGGTCTTCTTTATTGACCAGTTCAAATTTGAATGTGCCAATGATAACTCTGATACTTCGAGACTGGACGTTCGTTACTCGTAGGGACATGGTCAGTGATCAGATGTATTTTTAGCTCACGCTTGTCTTGGATTTCTTCCCGCAAATCACAGACATGTGGAGTTGTAGAAACCTTGTTCTGACTGGCAAAGTACAATAAGCGACGACTCTGCACAAAGGCACGCGGCCAATAACCACTAAGCTGCAGGTGTGCACGTAAGGCATATAAACAAGATTTTCTTGCGAAAGTTTCAAGTCAGTATCGATCACTAAAGTAGCTCACATGTACCACTGAATATGTGCAGGTAGAGCTGGTGATTTTTGGTGAAAATGTTATGCGACATTTTGTTCCAATGCCTCATGTATAGAGGCAATGATTTTTGGTGAAAATATTATGCAACCTTTTGTACCGATGCCTCATGTATAGAGGCAATGATTTTTGGTGAAAATATTATGCAAGACCTTGTTATAATGCCTCATGTATAGAGGCAATGATTTTTTGTGAAAATATTATGCAACATTTTGCTCCAATGACTCACGTTCACGTCTGCAGCTCTGGTACGTAGTTATTGGCAGTGTGCATTCGTGTAGAGGCGTCACTCATTTGACTGTGTCAATGAGAATAACGTCACTGCGACAACACACGTCTGCGATTTGCGGGATGATCCCAAATATGTTGAGAGTTAAAAAACAGCCAATCACTGACCAAGATGCAGAGCTGCAGGTGTGCACGCGAGGCACTGAAACAAAATGTTGCATAATTCCTTTCACCAAAAAGCATTGCCTCTACTCACGTACATGTCTGCAGCTCTTATCCATGGTCAGTGATTGGCTGTATTTCACTCTCAACGTCTTGGGGATCTACCCGCAAATCACAGACGTGTGATGTCGCAGTAACCTTATTCTCATTGGCATAGTCAAATGAGGGACGTATGCACAAATACACTCTGACGAAGCAGAGGTGCAGATGTGAGCGTTATGCATTGATGCAAAATGTAGCACACTACTTTTCTCAAAAATTTATCAGCTCTATACATAGAAGCATGCACATGAACTGAATATCTAACTTCTCCTTTTTGAGGACTTGGAACCAATAGCAAACGTATATGGAAACACTGACCGAATCCTGCGCTACCTCGCCAGCTATAAACCTGGAACTCTCATTGGCGACTGTTCACAGGACTGTGGAGTCAACCGTAGGGTAACTGAACACGCGAAATTTCTGGGTATATTACCACGGAAATCAGAATTGAGTCAGGTCGGGACAGGAATCAAACCCGGGTCCTCTTAAATGCGATGCGGGTGTAGATATGAGAAAATCACGCTTTTATTTGTTGACAAACTAGGCTTCACTGCGCTGGTATATTGCCTGAGCACAATCTGTGAGTTTGTTGGCCACGTGCCTATGTGATGTTATCGACGCGTGGCCGATTTACAGGAAGTTGGTTACTTTATCATGGAACTTTTACTTACTGGCTAAAATCGATCATATAAGCAAGCCATAACAAAGTAAAAAAACGTTCTAAATTATATTGGAAGTTACTAACCCATGCAGAGTATGGGACACTTGCCGTACTTAGAGATGATGGTAAATCACGAAAACTTTTTGTGCCAAAATAACCTTGAAAACACTGTGGTTTCTCGCGATATGTATTGGGTATTATACGTCTGACACAACTGTAGCTGTCTGCAGCCTAATAATAGGCATCAAATATTATAATAGTGGTATTGTTATTGGCTTAGTCAAATAGGGAAACAGCTCTTCGTACAAGCATAAGCCAGTAATCTTTTATAAGCTGAACGTGCGTTGAAAGCCAGCAATCGGCCAAATTTTCCTGCGATAACCCATCTTCTCTAGCCATGCTCCAGCTTGTAAATGAACAAATTATCAGCGTTGTTACTATACTATCTGATAACGACAGTATACATTTGACTGTTTACTTAAAGTGTATATGAACCGTGTCATTGCTGTATGGGAAACAATTTTACTATGCCTACTTTCTTAACACTCGTATACATCAATGTGCTATTAATTAAAATAATTATTTCAGTGTGCAGACCAGTAGGAGACGTGTAGAGAACGTACATACAACATCTGGTAAGTCTAGTCTACTTTTAGAAAATAACGCGAAATTTGCACGTCGATAATTTTAATATTGATCCTCGCATATCACAGTTTTCCCTTAAAGTTTGTGATATTGGCTGTATTTCAAACGCTGACATTGTACGTCCCTTCTGGCGCCTGCCTGTAATCAATACCACTGCATCGTTATATTATTAGCGGGAACCAAGCACAAACATCCATATCTGTCGAGCAAGCACCGTTGATTAATTATGCCACCGCAACAAACAGCCAATCAGGGCAGCAACACGCGCATATATCTCTGCATGTCACAAAGCGTTCGTGAACAGTGATGCAATTAATAATTATCTTCTTCATTTGTCCTTGGTCTCACGCGTAACTGAAGTATGTCAAAATGCTTCGTAATGAGTAGTAAATGTTTATGACTAGCACTGCTCTTATTAGGTACTTTCTCTACATGCTACGCAGTTAAATTATACCTTTGTTGCGAAAATTGCCAACATTGAATATACTGTTAATAATATCTGTTATTTGTCTGATTCTTATTTGAAATTATATTTCCTTGTCAGTAAAACTAAGGTCAGAACTGGTCCCGTTTTGCTTAAATATAGGAGTAAACTACATTTTAATATAATTAAATTTTGGCGAATATTAATAATACATTTGGATTAGTGTCGCTCAATGCAATTTGATTATTCTCAATTTAGCTAACTTAACAAAAAAACTTTATGCCTAGTTATAGCCACAAAGTTTAACAGTAATACGGTCATGGCCGCGAAAAGATACAGTAGTAGGATCAGGAAATAAATATGTGACATTAAGAAAGCACAAAGGGTTAAGGGCGCTTTTTGTTTGTCATTTTGTAGGATCATTGTTTGTATTCATACAGTTCTCTATATGCTACGCAGTTAAAATATAACTTTTTAACAAAAAATTGCGCTCAGCATTGCAAATACTAGAATATTTGTAAGTTGTCTCTACCTTATTGCCTACCACCAAGGCGATTCGGGTTCGATTCCCAGCGGGGTCGGTCCCCGGATTTTCGCATAAGGGGATCGTGCCGGACGATGCCGCTGTCAATGAGTTTTCTCGGGGATCTCCCGTTCCCCCACTCCTTCATTCCGGTGCTGCTCCATACTCACATCACATCATGTCACACCTCACCAGCACTAAAGACCTCGATGTTGAGAGCTGACCAAAATCTCTCACTCACTCACACTACCTTATTTGAAATTATTTTTTTACTATCAGTCAAACTGAGGTCAGAACTGCATGTCTTTAGGCCCGTTTTATTTAAATACACATGATTAAACTAATTTTGTTTATAAACAAATTTAGCCATACTTAATAATAATGCATTTCTATTGGTGTCGCACAGAATAATTTTTCTTATTTTAGGAAACCCATTGAACACAAACCTCACACATAATAATTATTACAGCCACAAAGTTTAACAGTAATAACGTCATGGCCAAGAGATACAGTAGAAGGATCAGGAAATATGTGACATCACGAAAGCACAAGGAGTTTGAGGATGCTTTTTCTCTCGCATTTTGTAGGAATATTGTTTATATTCATACTTATTTGTCTTTAAAAATTTCACAAATGTTACATTCATAACTAGAGACTGTAAAATGTTACGGGTTCGTTAGAGAATTCGTAAAATGTCAAACTACTGTATGCTTTAATTACTTTCGCGGTTGGGTCACTGTTACTTGGCACTCTTCCTTTGGGATTGTGACACTATATCGTAGACTTGCATGAAAACACTCACCGACTACCACGTGACTTTTCCAGTTGTATAACTGGTTATTCATTGTAGCAGAAGCCAATGAGCAAGAAGCTTAAGACAGAGTGTACATAGAACTGTGGAATCTATAGCTGGCAGGTTGTTGAGACCTCGAAAGTTTTGAATCTCTGTTCATACACTTGAAAATTGACATATGTATTTTTTTTTAGATAGCATAGCAACACAAATGCAGGGACGAGAAAACTTCATACTTACAATGAACTACAGGCTAGAATCCACTATACTAAACATTAAGAGGGTGTATTACATAATTTAAGGCTAAAAGCATTAATCTATAACTGTAGGTTTCTTGGAAACAATTTGCGAAAATTAAACAATAGCAATCCTTGACAACAGTTTTAGCCAACTTTTAAACAAAATTGTTTCCAGTGTTACAAGCTTCTGAGGCACCATCTCTGACGCCGGAACCTCGTGCATTTAACTGCGGCGCAAGAGATCACGCGTAGCAAAATAGTAATTATGGATCAATATTTACTCATAAAGTTGGCAAGTTCCATTATCTAGGCTTGTCATTGAGTATTTCATTCATACTGGCTTCGGAAAAGTGTAGAAATCAATTTATGTTTTCAGCGTTTGTTTATCTACCACGCACTCTTAAGGTTCTATCCGCAAATCACAGACGTGTTCTGGTTGGCGCAGTCAAATGAGACACCTCTCTACCCAAATTCATGCAGCCAATAACCATGAAGTAGAGCTGCAGGTGTGTACATAAGGCTTTGAAATGAAGTAGTGCAAAAGTGTTTTCGCTAAAACTTCATGTCCCTAATTGTTAGACATTTGCGGCCGGCACATTCCAAATGCTATTTCACTATGGCTAGTAAGGTACGCTCTAAATAAGTGTTTGTACTTTTACTAGAAAAAGTCCTTGTAAACCAAATTGCCAAGAAAATTCTTTGTAAAACTAAAAATGTTGTAAAAATACATAATACGTGTCTTTAATATTGTACTTGTACTTCCAATCTGAAATATTTATTTTATTATGTGCGTGAAAATTAACTTATTTGAAAAATAACTTAATTAATTCATGAACACTGCCAATATAAAAAATAACACAAGTATCCACAACACATTGCAATAAATCCACGACAGTAATTGACATTCGTTTTCGCCACACTTGTACACATAATTTTGTGACGATTTTCCTTTGAAGCTTATAAATTTGAAACTTCACTTCCAGCATCCTTGCAAGCACGAGAAGGCTACGGAATTTGAGGTAACGAGAAACGTAGCACAATAATTGCTTTTGACGCGAGAACTTGATCTCACAAGCACGAAAACTTAGAGAAAGCAGGTTCCAAACATTATTAATGTTTGAAGCGACATTAAATTATAATACGATTATTGCGTTTGCGAATAAATATACTTGCTCGCAATCGCAAATAATGCTCACCGAATCGTCTGCTGCAAATGTTGTCGTCACCCATCATGCATTGCGTCGTCATCGCTCGTTTGTTTCTGCTGAGACTGCCTTACCTCCAGCACGCCAGTAAACTCAGCAGGAAGTGACGTCAAATATAGCCTCCAACCCAGACGCCAAATCCTTGTTCGTCAGTTATTGGCCAGCTGTGTCAGTAAATAAAGGAACGCAAAATCAGTGGTTCCGGTGCTGACAGTAAAAAAGGAAATACGGCCCTATGGAGTACATAATTTCATGTGTTGTGCATGTTAACATGTACTGACAGCCGTTATCGTCTGTTCTAAAATGTGCACGAGGAGCTCATTTCACCGTATATACAATAATTGTCTTGTCTTGCAATGATACTCACATTACATATGTGCCTAATGAACTGTCAACATTTACTGAAGTTTAATGTAACAGAGTATGTAAGGGTGTGGTACGGGCGGATGGAATGATATGCTAGTTTCAGGCCATGAAGCATGATCTGAAGTTAAAGTGGCCGTCTATCCAAGCTGTCGAAAGGCGTGCAAAACTTCGGCCGTTGTAGGTTTATTTGTAAGTTGCTCAGTGTACGTAAGTGGCATCTGCTTAGGATTAATAGACACAAACCCATTTCAGCTAATTTATTTATCTGTAAAATTAATTTTCATGCTAGCGATTATGGCTATAATAATTCTTGGTTTATAAAAAAATGTATAGGCGGGCACAACACATATTTATCTCAAATATTACATGAGAAGTAGAGACGCCGGTTTATCGCGGGAGAACTTGACTGTTTGCAGAGTTTCAAAGTACGTTCAGCTTATGAAAGTATTACTGGCTCTCGCTTGTACGTAGGGTTGTTACACTATTTGACAGAGTCAATCCAATAAGAATCCCGCTGTTGTAATATTTGGTGCCTGTTATTGGTCTGCAGACAGCTATGATGTGTCAGACGTATATCACCCAGTCATACACGTCACAAGAAACTACAGTGTTTTCAAGAGTATGTTAACACAAAATATTTTCGCGATATACCATCTTTAGGGCCCGGTAGTTTTCGCGAAAATATTTTTGTCCAACTTTGTTTCAGTGTCTCACGTGTACACCTGCACCTCAACTTCATGGCTATTGACAGAGCGTTTTTGTGCAGAGTCATTATTCATTATATTGTGCCAATCAGTACACGGACAACTGCCACACATCACGTCTGTGACTTGCGGGTTTAACCTGCGCACGCTCGGTGTTACGGCATCCAATCACTGACCACATAGCACATATGGAGGTGCGCACGTAAGGCACTGACACAAAGTGCTGCAAAAATCTTTTCGCGAAAACTACCGGGACCTAACCATCATGTATAATCATAAATTTAAATAGGTAGAGCTACGATTTTATGGCGAAAAGATTTTTGCTACATTTGGTTTCAATGCGTCATGTGCACATCTGCAGCTCTGCTTCATCGTCTGTGATTGGATGATTTTACTCTCACTTGCCTTGGCAAATTACAGACGTACGGAGTCACAATAATCTTATTATGATTGGTGCAGTAAAATGAGAAACGTGTATGAACAACGTTCGTAGAAATACAGATCTGGACATTCGCCTATCTACCAATGTATTTTGCTTGATCCCCTTGTTGTTTGACTGTAGTTCGTCAAGTTACCGAGAATATTGTGTTTTATTAGCGCCTCAGTTAGGGCAGTCGGACTCAAACTCTGCCCACTTTTCCATTGTTAAATTTATAAAATAAATAAAGATTGCTGGAGCCTTTTCCTAAATTTGTGAGCGAAGAAAGTATTTCATAATTTGATAAAAAACACGTTTTGATAAATTGTTTATCTTAGTGGAAAGGAAGTGGGCGCAGTTTAAGTCCGACCGCCCTAACTGAAGCGCCAATAAAACACAATATTCTCAGTAACTTGGTAAACTACAGCCAAACAACAAGGGGTAAAGTTTCCAGACGAGTGTCCAGACCTGTTTTTCTACGGCCGTGGCTACCAGTAACAACGGGGCATAGCTGTAGATGTGCACGTGAGACACCGAAACAAAGTGGGGCAAAAATGTTCGCGTCGTAATCGTGGCCCTACTTATAGGGTTACCAGTAAATGTCTCACAGAGGCGAGTTGTTGGCAATAAGACTACACGTCAGTTCAGTGACTTGCACATAGAGGCTATGGCCGGCCTCCGTAGTGTAGTAGGTTAGTTGCCGGTCTACCGTTCGAGAGATCCTCTAATCCCGGTTCGGGCATGGATGTTGTGTTGTCCCTTCACCTCATTTCACCCTCATCGGCTCTTAAGGCCTTGTTACCGAGTTTTGCAATGATTTCAAAAACATTTTTTTTATTGCTACGTAATACTCATATCAAAATTTTGCTCCACAGTTTTGACACTTATATGTAGGGCTAGGAAAAATTCGCGAGTTCAATGACCTGCAGGCTAGAATCAAATGTCCTATGCATACTCAAGCCCCGTCTATTAGTTCATTGTATGCTGTCTGAATGAGTAGCAGGTAATGGACAAATGGTAGTGCTTCGGTATACACAAGATAATGGATTCTAGCATGTTGGTCGTTGAACTCGCGAAATACTCCTGGCCCTACTTATATGTTATAATTAGAGACCTGAAAAATTCGCGTTTTCTTTTATGCGCAAGCTAGAGTTCCAGCAACTATAGGTCTGTATCACGTTTACAATTGGCTGTTGACTTACTCGACACTTCCTAGAAGTGTCTGATCCAATAATAAAACTGTAGTTAAATACAGACCCATTTCACTATGTCAGCGAGCAGCTAATAAACACCTGCTGTCTGCACGATTTCACAAATATTCTTGGGGACTTACCTACAGGTAATTGAACCCGCGAATTTTTCAGGTCTCTAGTTATAATTAGTAGAGCCACGATTTTGTCGCGAAAAGATTTTTGCATCATTTTGTTTCAATGTCTCGCGTGCACGTCGGCAGCTCTGCGTCACGGCTATTGGCAGTGCGTCTTTGCTCAGACACGGCCCCTCATTTGACTGCACCAATAACAATAAAGATATTGTGACGCTATACGTCTGTGATTTGTCAGTAGAACCTCAACACAAGTCACAGTTAAAACGTCCAATTACTGGCCATGTAACAGAGTTGCGGATGTCAACATAAGGCATGGAAACCAAATGGTGCAAAAATCTTTCGCCATAAAATTGTGGCTCTAATAATTAGAGATGATGGTTTATCGCGGGAAAACTTGACTGTTTGCTGGGGTTCAACACACGTTCAGCTTGTCAAAAATGACTGGCTTTAGCTTGTACTTGGACCTGTTACCCTATTTGACTGAGCCAATAAGAATCCCGCTATTGTAATATTTGATGCATGTTATTGGTCTGCAGACAGCTACGTTTTGTCAGACGTATATCACCCATTCATACATGTCACATGAAACTACAATGTTTTCAAGGCTATGTTGGCACAAAACATTTTCGCGATATACCATAATTTCTAGTTATCATTTGTAGTTGAATTTTTTTGTAGAAACCTACGGAACGGTTTTTTAGAATTCATCACCGAAAGTACCAGTTTTTTTTTGTTGTGAAAATAAGTAAAAATTAAGCAAAATACTTTTTGCTGTCGAATGGTACATTATTTTTAAAAACACATACACAGTATTGTGCATAGTGTGACTGAACATTGACTCAACATTTTTTCAAAGCTTTTGGATAAAAAATATAAGTGTTATTGGCATCAGTGTGAAAAAAAATCTCAGGAACAAGCCCTTAAATACCTCACTGTTAAAGAGCCGTAAAACCCTCTCACCTGACCTAACGTAGAGACTAGAGTGAGGCACAATGCGCGTGTTGTGTCGTCCTTATCACTTCCGGTCATTTGGGCGCCCCCTTGACAACTAGCATGCTTCCCGATATTTTTACATTTCCTTCTTTGAAAGAGATTTACAAAAACATGATTTTACGGTAGCCAAATGTTAATAAACGATAAAAGTTTCCATAACATAGTGCCTTAAAAATAGAAATTTGCAGGAATAGGGAGCAAATGTTGCAGTGTGTTATAGTAAGTAAATTTTATTTCACTCATAATTTGTTCCAGTTGTCAAAACATAATTATCTTGATCGTTTGGACGATTTCAGTTACTTATGAAATTAACATTAAATATCTCTCTCTTGGTACAGAAAAAATATTGCTACGAAAGTTCTACTGGTTTGTAATTGGTGTATTGCTGGCGACATTAAAGATGTCACTTCTCACTCGCCAGTTGTTAAATATTTCATAACATTTTGAACTACAACATTCCGTCAAGAAACTTTTTAACGTTGCTGGAAAGCTTCAGAATTGTATTTATTGCAGGACTGTTTAAAATACAGTTTTTTAATAGTTTGGAATGGATTTTTTTTTTTCGTATGTGAATATACTGCGAGAAAGTTTAATAGGTTAATAAAGTATTTTAACGTATGCTCAAACGCCAGATAAGAAATCGCCTCATAGCTGTCCGCCGTAAAAAATAATTACCGGTTATTTAACAGTTTGCTATATGCTATAGTTTTTACTAAAGAAGACATCAAAGTAAAAACTTTAATAGTTTCTTTTATTTACCCGTAGTGCAAATGAACTAATTGACCTACAGGAATAATACATTTAACAGCTATTGAGGTACTTAACTATAAATATCATTAATGGGAAATATGTGTTGGTAGTTAAAATTATGTTAAAATATGGTAATTTTCCTATATTTAGAAAACGATTTTAATGCGCAAAACCACTTGCAAAGTTAATATTAGACCTTTTAAATAAGAGAGAGTTAAGCGGCTAACGGTAGCTGTGGAGTGACTACTGTTGTTGACTGCTTGAAGTTACATGTCCTGAAAACAAAACTAGTAGCTAAAACTGCATTCATGATGCATTTGTGAGGATTTTATAAGTTCACGCACACTTTCATAATGCCGGTTACAATACACGGGTTCTATGTCGTGTCATTATCAAGCAGGGAGAGAAAGAAAATATAAGTTCAACTTACATAAGCTACTTGTATTAGTGATTTTACTTAATTAGTAGTTGCCCGTAATCAAATTATATCATAATTTTTTTAGTTTTTGTGAAACAAATTTTACATAGTAGTTTAGAATTTACGCAGGAAATAATTTCAAATTTGTTTCTTTATAGCTCAAGTCATTACTAGTATCTATCTCCTTAAATGCTGTGAAAATTAATACATTAATTTTAACACATTGTTGTAAGATTATTTGAAATAAATTAATTTCGAAAAATGTTAAATGTTTTTCATGCAACTTAAAATTAGCCAATTTTAAAAAAAATATTTTACACAGCATGAACTAATTTCCTTAAGTACCTGAATGCATCAAAATCCTGTGTGAATAACGTATCTTTTATCTGTAGGTGAGAGATAAATTTTTACAAAACGTAAGGAAATAAAATCTTACAATTTTGACTCTGAAGTGGCATTGCTGGACACGAAAGATTCACGTGTCCTTTCATGCACAAGCATGGTTTCAAACAATTGCAAGTCTGGTGACTTTCGCAGCTATCGTTGATTTATTTAGCACCTCCTGGTAGGACACTTAGCCAGTAATAAAGACGCAACTAAATGCATGTCCAATCATGTAAAATGAATGTGTCAGCGAGCAGCCAATGAGTAGCTGTTGTCTGCTTGAGTTACACAGATAATCTTGTAATTTGATGAACACATCATCGGAAGTAATCTCTTCAAATAGAAAAGTATTCGGTGCAAAATATAAAATAATATATTTTTTGCTGTCGAGACCGCGGTAAGTACAACATTTATTAAGAATGTATTGGTTTAGCGTAGCTGTCTGCAGACCAACAACAGGCATTAAAAATTACAATAGAGGGATTCTTATTGGCTCAGTGAAATAGAGCAACAGCTCCACTTACAAGAGAAAGCCACTACTAATCTAATAAGCTGAACACAGGTTAAAATCCAGCAAACAGTCAAGTTTTCTCGTGATAAGCCGTCATAGCAATGACGTAAGTCCATAAACTAACACAGTCATATTATCAAGTCTCATTCCAACAAACATTGAAAGATCTCACAAAGTTTATTGTGTATTTACCCGTAAATTTACGGTGCTAATAAAGTGTATTGTTTCAATTTTCAGTGACCTGTACTTCTGAAAATAATTTGATCCTTCCAGGCAGAGCAAGAAGACACTGTTCAAAAATGTATAGTCCCGTCTTGAAGTAACGGAGGCAAGTTATCCCTCCTCCCTCCGCCACAACCACCATGCTAGTTCTCCGTATCTCAATTCCCTGGGTGGTTGCAGCACTTTTCCTCAGGCGGCACTTGGAAACTTTCAGGACTGAAATATTTCTCTTCCCTCCCCTCACCGCAACACGCCGCCCTTCTTGCCTCAAGACACCTAGAACTTGTTCACGTCTTGTCACCGCTAGGTTTTCTGCCCCGGCGCCTACCTGCTATCACCCCGGCCTTCCATCAACTCCGACCAGCGAGCAGGGTAAACTTCTCGATTGTAGTTGCGGGCAAGGACAGTCTAAGTTTGAACTGGTAACTCGAGACATTTTTATAAATTTTTTCCCCATCCCCAAAGCAAGAACGGAAAAAAATTGAGAGTAGAGATATTTGGTCAGTGTTCAAGGTACTGCTCGACAAACCTAAGTGTAGTCCCGGGTAGGGGAGGTAAGAGCGCTAGTGTTTCTAGGTTGTGTGAAAGTAGTGGATGGGAATGTCTGGGGGCCCTCCCTCCATGTACACTCCGTTCATATTGTAAGCGACCAGCTGTAGTAGGTCTAGTAGGCCTGTGCAACCCACGAAATAAAGGTCGGACAACAACAACACGCTGGTTGTCACTGACTGGCTGACGAGACTGTACAAAGTGTTTGTCGCGACTTCCAGTCTACTTGCTCACTATTGGCTGGTAGGGTGTAGCGGCTCGAAGGAGAGTATGAGGGTGAGGTATATCAGCGGAGAGGAAGGCTGTAGTTTACATATTTTCCGAGGACACACTTAAGTTTGTCGAGCAGTAGCCGCCTTCCCAGGTCTCCGAGCGGTGTGCAGAGCTGTGTCCGTTACAGTATTATTCGAAAACTTCTAAACGTGCTAGGGTAGAGGTGAATGAATTTCGTATATTCATATGGCAGCAGCCTATATTTCTCAGTCCTATAGGTCTACACACTCTGGCCAAAATCGAGTAGATATCCATTGGCTTCGAACAGTGCAAGCGGATAGCACGTGTTAGCGCTGTGACTTATTATGTTCGCTTTAGTCAAATGTGTGTCGAGGCAGCCGTAGTTCAATCACAGAAGTTACAGTAAGGTATATGTAGGGGCCCCTGTTTTTCACGAAAAGAATTTTGCAACACTTTGTTTCGGTGCCTTATGTGCATATCTGCAGTTCTGCTCCGTGGTAAGTGATTGCACGTTTTAACTCTCTCGAGCCGTGGGATACTGCCGGCAAATGAGATACGGCTCTTCACATAGACACGCTGCCAATAACCATGAAGCAGAATTGCAGATGTGCCAGTTAGTCACTGAAACAAACTGGGACAAAATTTTTTTCGCGAAAAATATGGGCCCGTAGTTATAATTGGCGTTTAACCTGATCTAGAATATATCCGCGAAAATCACGTACCTCTACGCATGAGTGATATCTGCTTAGGAAATAGGATTAAAAGAATGTTACACGTGCGTATACTCTTTTCAGGTAATTAAATACTTGCGCAGAATCATTTAAAAGGTGCAGGTGTGTACAAACACAATTATGTTTAATAGATCGTCATAAAATGATAGGGTAACGAATAAATGTTTCATAGGGGCGATTTATTGGTGAAAAGTCTGCATGCTTGTTCAGTTACTAGCGCCTAGAGACTAGGGTGAGACGCGAAGTGCGTGTTATTGTCGTACTTAAGGGCCTCGCCTACCACGCGCTTAACATGCGTTACAGCGTGTTTGTATATATATATATATATATATATATATATATATATATATATTTAAACGAAACTATTACACATATGCCTATTGCGTCAATGTACGAAAGGAAAATAAACTTCAAACTATGACTGAAGGGTCGTTTTAAAGCGTCACGTCGATTAGAAAAATCATTTAGGAGCCCCACCAAATATCTAACACCAGCTTTTTCAATATATAGGCCTAATATTTGAAAAACCACTGACAGGATTCTTATGAAACTACTGTACAAGCATGCAACTGACTCAACTTAAAACTTGTCACCAATAAAAAGATGGGCCCATCACTGAAAGTATCAGTCAGGCGAGTGATCTACGATACAATTGCACGCCGTTTCAGTGTCTATAGAGGTAGAGGCGATACCGCGCCAGATGAGCCGGTCAACATCGCCCTTGTGCCGTGCCTCACTCACACAAACACATGGCCAGTAGGCTGACACTGAGAAGGCTTCGAACGTGCAATATACGTCCTTCCAGGACTTAAGGGTGTTCAAGTGCGATAAAATCATAATTTTATATTTTTATGAAATAGTGCTAGTTTTATAGACAATACTTGTGAGTACAGTTTACGATTATGAAACCTATATTAGCTCTCATAGTTTTATCACAGCGGTGCGTCAAAATTAAATTTGCATGTTACGCTGCCACGCAAATAGTAAAAACCTATTGATTTACTTGAATTAAATAATTCACGGTTAATTAAATTCCATGAGCTACGCAACAAAGCATTTAGAAGTCCATCCCGTAATATTTTGAGTTGTTTAAAAAACTACGAAAGTACAAAAAAAAATTGAAAGCCCAGCAAATTTAAAATACAAAAATTGTTAACAGGAAGTTCTTTTAATACTTTGTTACATAGTCCCATGGCTCACTGTGAATTATTTAGTTTTAGTAAGTCAAGTGGTTTTTACTATTTACATGGCAGCGTAACATTGCACATCTTGACTTTGATGCACCGTTATGAGTAGAGATAGGAAATTCCGCGAAAATATTTCTGCATCACTTTCAGTGCCTTACGTGCGCACCTGCAGCTCCGCTATGTGGTCAGTGATTGGATGCCGTAACACCCAGCGTGTGGAGGTTAAACCCGCAAATCACAGACATGATGTGTGACAGTTATCCGTGTACTGATTGGCACAGTCTAATGAATAACGACTCTGCACAAAAACATTCATTCAATAGACACGAAGTTGAGCTGCAGGTGTGCACGTAAGGCACTGAAACAAAGTGGGATAAAAATATTTTCACCAAAAATTCCTGTCCCTAGTTATGAGAAAACCATGAGAGCTAAAACTGTTTCGTAAGAGGAAACTGCACTCACAAGTATCGTCTGCGAAACTAACATGATTTCATACAAATATAAAATTACTAATTTATCGCACTTGGACACCCTTAAGAACCTCATGTACCTGGCGCCTGGACGGTGCTGTACCGCGTCACGCGTGTTCCTGCGGTCTACCACAATTTTCATCACGATTTTTTATTTTTTGGTTTGTACCAGATATTTTTTTCTTATTTTAGACACAGAATGTGAATAAATTTGGCTCTTATGAAATTTCTTTACCTCTCATAAATTTCGCTTAATGGCTTGTTAAAGTCATATTTTGCATGTTTCCGTTTTAACGACTACACTAAAACCAACTGATATACCAAACTAAAAAAAAAAAAAATCCTAGTGGATAAAGACATTGCAGGCTACAATGTTGTGCTCATAAAAATAAAGAATACAAATTATTTGTATTAAAAAAATTAATTTTTTAAAATCTTTATTTCAGTTTTAGCATTTATTTAAAACACAAATAATTTTTATTCTTTATTTTTATGAGCATGACATTGTAGCCTGCAATGTCTTTATCCACTGTGATTTTCTGAGTTTGGTATATCAGTTGGTTTTAGTGTAGTCCTTAAAACGGGAACTTGCAAAATATGAATTTAACAAGCCATTAAGCGAAAACTATGAGATATATAAAAATTTCATAAAAACCAAATTTAGTCACATTTTGTGTCTAAAATAAGAAAAAAAAATCTAGTAAAAATAAAAAATTTAAAAATGGTGATGAAAATTGTGGTAGACCGCGTCCTTAAGGCGGCCGCCTAGCTGGTGCTCGAACTGCGTGCAGCGTGTTCGGAGTTACGTTTTTTTCTCAGAGACAAGTAAACGTGTGTCCACAATGCTTAGGTACGAAAGGAAAGCACAATTAAGACAACTTGTGAATGTGACTTTCAGACTTCACGCGCATTGGAAGCATTATTTTAAAGCTCTCAAAGTAGGCTAAAATCGGATTTTTCACGCGGTTGTTCCTCAAGATATACGTAAAGGATTTGTTCGAAACTGAGGTCTACAAGTACATAGGACTTTGCTACAGTGACGCGTTCAATGAATTGATAGCGTCACTGCTTAAAGTCCCACAGTAAATATGTTACGGCTGGAACACTGCGCCGTAGAGGCAATATCACAAAACATGTGCGGTCGTAGTGTCTCGTCGATTTTCACCTCACACACGCAAACACACACTTCACCAGGCGGCCGCCTTAACTTATTAATATTACGTTTATGCTCGACAAGAACAAACACACACTAGAAACAATTCTTCTGTAATTTACAAAATCAAGCACGATTGCTAGAAAATGATTCCAGGGATCGTCAAAATTGATAAACGCGATTTTTTACACTGCCGTAAATCCGAAAAAAAATGTCACCTGAATTTTTAAAACGCAAAAACGAGAATAATGCGTTGGCCTTTACTAAGTTCTATCCAAAAATAATATTTCAGGGTCACCGCTTAAAATCGTATAGGAAAGAGAATAATATACGTGATTCGGGATACAATGAGCGCTATGAAACCTTTTTTTTTTTTTTTTTTTTTTTAGATAATTTAAAGTTTTAAAGTTTCATCTGAATTTTTAAAATAATCAATGCAATATAAGCGACAATCAACGTGTGTGTGTGTATATATATATATATATTATTTTTTTGTGCAGTACTCGAATGTTAACAACTAAAGTCAAAGTCACAATAAATACCATTTATATTTATTATTCTAGACACTACGGTTTTCAAAAAGTGCTCACTTTATCACGAACTACCAAATATCAAAACCTTGCACGCCAGTTTAGAACACTGCTAACAGAGGCGATGTGATTTTCGTCGAGTGTTCTCGAAAAATTGAAACCGGCACGCAAGACTCTTAATGCGACGTCCAGATATCGTTACAAGTTAAAAGTGAGCCACTTACGTACGACACTGCAAAGACGCCACTGGTGTGTGTATTCCCACTCACCACCGTCTCATTGGTTCAGGACACACAATGCACGCCTCTTGTTCTATGCGACGCTCGTAATTTGTCAGCTACCCGACAATGTGGCGCCAAAGTTGACTGGATTACAAACGTGATTTAGAAACCAACATGAACAGTTCAGAAATACAGGCGACAAAACTTTTGTTTTCATTTACGAAAATGATTGTTGACGCGATCCTAAGATTAATTGCACTATAGTAGTAAACGCTAGGGAAACGAGCCACATAAAACGCGCATCAGATGCGCTGTAACACAAGGAAAAAACGTATTTTACGAAACTATCCACATGTGCCCATTGCGCCAATGTACGAAAAGAAACACAACTTGGACAAGTAGAAAATTTCATTGTTAAGATATCATGTTCATGAAAAAACTGTTTCTGAGTCCTCCAACATGGCTAAATACGGCCTTTTCAGACCTCCGTACTTCAAAATGTACTAACCGGATGTAGTACGTGTAACTCAGATTGCGACCTGCACTGAACTTAGTTGCAGACTTTCCACCAATAAAGTTTTATGGTCTCCGCTTAGTGTCCCGTAGTAGAAACAGTTCGGCGGGAAGCTTGCACGCTATTTCAGAGCTTGGCTCGTTGAGGCGACGCGGCATATGTTGCGCACTTCAAGGTCGACCTTACTGCTCCGTCGCTTTTGAGCCTCTCACGCGCGGGTAGGCGGTCCCGTAGTAAAAACGGATCGGCAGGAATCTTGCGCGCTAGTTAAGCTCTTGGCTCGTAACGAAGCGGCATTTGATGCGTGCTTCAGGGTTGTTCTTGCAGCTCCATCGCTTCTGAGCCTCTAGCGCGCAAAACCGTTCAAGTTAGGTGGAGTCCTTAAGGGGCACAGTAATATTTATCAAATTCTATCCTGAGTAATAATCTAAAATATTATTCAAAGTGTTAAGAGGCTGCTTCACCCCTTTTGCTGGTAATATAAGTTTTTGTTTAGTAAACAAAGGATGTGACGAATAACCGGCAATAACTCTTTATAGAAACATCATGCAGTTTCATCTTTGGTGCGATTTATTGGATGAAATTGTTACTGGGAGATATTTAGTATTTATTATTTGGTGATAGAATTTTCATCTTAAATTTAAATTACCTTGATTATTTCACAGTTACGCTTGAATTTTCCGAATACTATGCACGTAATGAAAGATAAAGTAATAAGCAACGTCCCTACTGAAACATTTTCAATTAAATCGTGCTAAATTTTTAATGAGGAAGGAATTAAGAAAAATTCAACATAATAAGTGACAAGGGATATTAAGGTCGCTGCCTACCTCCGAGTCCTGACAGGAGCAGTTACACACATTGTATTAGGTGGGTTCATTCACCCAACGCACATACATGCCACCATTGGCGTAATCAAGGGGCGTTCGAGGGTTCAACCCCACCCCCTCCCCAAATTAGCAACAACAAATTAAAAATAATAAAACATTTAAAGGTTTAAAATATTCTGACCAGTATAATGTTCAGTGTTTCGTTACGAGAATCTGCTAATATAGCACGATTTTGGTTCTTGACATCCAACTGCCGTTAAAATATTCTCAGGTTAAAACCCTCCCCCACTAACACAAATCCTGGCTACGCCACTGCATTCCACAATTTACTTTTATCCAACGATGTTGGATTTTAAGACAATTTTTTTCAATACCCTGCAATAATGAATAAATAAGTATTTCCACTGCAAAAAAAAAAAAAAAAAACTTGAATATATAAAATTTTTCTACCTATTTATAACCACAGCCTTATTTTTAGAGCCAGTGAATTTTGGTAAAAATAATTTCACACCAGCTTGCTTCAGTGCCTTACGTGCACATCTGCAGCTCTTATCCAAGGTCAGTGATTGTTTTAAACTCGGAGCATGTTGGTAACCTACCCGCTAATCACATGCTTGTACTGTCACAGCAGTATTATTCTCATTGGCACAGTCAAATGAACGACGCCTCTACACAAAGATACGCTGCAAGTAACCAAGAAGCAGAACTACAGATGTGCACACAAGGCAATGAAACAAGTTGGTACAAAATTCTTGTCCCCATGATTAGTGGCGAAAATTATTTCATTCTTCATAATGTACAGAAAATGGTTTTGGGTCTGAAAATGATGCAATGAAAAGTAACTGAGTCCCACATAACATAACGTAACAGTTAAATAAACAACCTTGATTTCAACAGTGCTCCGATTAGGGCAGCGCCCTTAAGGAGGAGTGTTAGACAATTTTATTGTATTTTCAGTTTTTGAGCCATAAAATTTATTCAAATTCTGCTATCAAAATTTTCTCTTCGACAAAGCATAGGATATATTCTTGGTAACCTGCTTGACATAAATAATAATAATGTAATATTTGATTAATTTGTCATGCAGAATCATCGCAAGGGAATTATAGGTTAACTTTAAAGAATTCTCTTGCAATTATTCTGCATGATAAATTAATGAACGATTCCAATATTATTTATACCAAGCAGTTTACCAAGAATATACCCTATGCTTTGTCAAAGAGAAAATTTTTATAATACAGTTTGAATAAATGTTATGACTTAAAAACTGAAAATACAATAAAGTTGTCCTAACACTCCTTCTTAAGTTTCAGAAAGCTGAGGCCTCTGTGTGTTGTACAAGCCAGCATGGTGATCCGGGTTCTTGTTTAAAAAGGTTATGTTTCGTTCGACGTGTTTGATCAAGCAGCGACACAGCTACATTTCTTCTGTCAGCTTGGACAGCACAATTTCTAATTTTTAAAATATTTCTTTCAGTCGTATTCCAAGGTGATGCTGGTGATGCTGTCGCATCCAATTTTAGCATGTAGGGATAGTGGAATATTCTTCATCGAAAGATAGAACGGTCAGCAAATCTGTCCCCCTCATCTATTCTTTTCAAACAGGTAATAAATAATTATCATTTGAGGAGAGTACCAGGGATCAGGGTATCGTACCCCGTATACTGGCTTACGACTGGGCGTCCATAGGCATCTGTTTGCCTCGGAGGATGACATGAAATAAGGCCCTACATTGGGGAGACACCGGAATGAGAAAGGGTGGGAGAAACGGGAAATACAAGAGAAAACCCGCCAACCAGCAGCACAGTCCGTCACGAATCTGAGAACCGACCCCACCAGGAATCGAACCCGGATCACCTTGGTGGGAAGCAAGCGCTCTAGCCACTGCTATAAACCGTTTACAAAAAATATTTTTGTCAGTCGTTGTTTGAATTTCCATCCGTACGATATGTCATTTCGCGTGTCGCTGTGAGTTCTTTGAAACATTTACCGGCGCACGTGCTCGAGGCGACAGACGTGTTGCATGCTACTGAGCCGTGCCACAAACATGAACCCCGCGGAGCTTGTCATCACATTTCCTTGATCTCTTTTGTTTTTGTTAGTCTACATGTAATGCCCGCAGTGACTGCTGTGCGAGTGATGGAACACATAATTTTACAATTGATTCGTCGCAACCTCTGTAGGGACGGTTTAAAGCGCTCAGCTGCGCGTGGCGACCTACGCTTCCATGATACATGTTGCCCCTTTCATCAGCATCCTTTATAATTTTATTTTTTAAATTTTCTACAATTTATGCCCTTGGCCTTCCCTGCCCCCGAATCTTCTTTCCATTAACATTATTTTCTTAGTTTTTCAATATTCTTATATTTCAAATGCTTATAGACAACATATATATTATTTCTTTTCAGGCTGCTTTCTATCTGAGGTACAAATTCATACTTAACAGTAAAATTAAGTTATTTCGAATTAGTTATATTTATTAAAATATTCAGCTATAATTGAAATCATTTTTAAAATGGAAGCCTTATTGTGGCATACCCTAGAACCATTTGTTCCACCATTTTCTACATTTACTATTTATTTGAAATTATCACTATACAAACATTTACAATAATATACATAATAAATTTTAATTATTTAGTCTATAGTAACTGGATCCTAATGTTACCTTCAGCATTCTTTGCTGTAGTCAGAAATGTCATGTTTTGTTTCTATTTTCCGGACTCCATGATTCATGAACTTGTAAACCTAGCTTTCTGTGTTCGGAAGCCAGAGCTTACATTGGAGGCACAGGTTGACTCAGGGTAACGGTCGGAACGGAGTTTAGTTTGGATGGGTAGACTGTAATGGCGAACAACGCACAACTCCACTACTATAGTCTATTACACGGAACAGTGTAATTTTTGACTGCTGGTAAATATACATTCAACAACTAAATCCAATACATTATTTCGACTAGCTGTCTCCACGAGCAGCTGGAGATAAAACTATGTTGACAGCAGATAAAAACCCTAGAAAACACACTGTGATGCACGATGGACCACATAACACTGTCTCAGCATAAATATATTGGTAGTCTCAGCATAAATATATTGGTAATTTTCGAAACGTTTCGAGGCAAATTTAGTAGGTTGGTAGTGTTGAATAACTTCTGCAATGTCGCTCACAACTAACCACAGTTTCTATAAATAAATTAAAAACAGCTGATTTTTTTTGACAAATCGTTGCTTAAAATTGAGTAGCATTTAATTCGATTTAATTTTAATTCCTTTAAATCATATAAATTAATAATTACTACATATGTTATTTACAATTGACTGAAGTAACATTTACGAAATTACCTTAGAATTATTCAAACTGTTTCTTTATATGATTTCTTAACATTTTAAGGGAGATCAAATCACGGAAAATTATTTTATATATTTTCAGTACATTTTATATTTTGTGATATTTTATCAATTATTGTGTGGAAAGTGCAAAGAAGTAGATCAACATCATTAAAATAATAAGGATAAATGTGACAGTTCTAAATTTTTTATATTTTCCAATACACCTATACAACTTGCGCTGTATGACCATGTTAATCCGCCTCATATGATGAATGCATAAAACACAGTACACGATAAAACAGCAAAGGAGCGAAAGTTACCAAATATTAAAGGAGAATTCTTAAAAACATTTTAATGAGACAAGTAGTTCTTTTTATTCGTTTGAGACGTAATTGTTCTAGTAGATATACATGGTGGCTATTTCTTACAGAAATGAAAAAAATTTAGTTATCATAATTTTTGCATATATTGTTTAATACAAGAAATGTAAGCCAACTGATTTATAGAAGAGAAATAATTAACACTGAAGGATAGTGTCATATGCTATGTAAAGATATTTACAAATAAACAGCGTTGTTTTTTTTTTTGTTTTTCGATGAATTTCTTAATTTGAAATAAAAAAGCAGCCAATTATCTGAAATTTTAAAAAATTTAATATATTCAGTGTGGTTTTATATACTTATATCTTGACTTAGCCTGTGACACTATTCTTCAGCTAGAGTTATTTAATTTATGCGATATTTGTCAGTTTTTTTGTATGCAACCGTTTTACGGAAAATTGGACTTTTACATATCATTAAACAAAAACTATTTTACAAAAAATATGAGAGCTAAACATTGTTCAATACTGTAAAAAAAGTAACAATACATGTCTACAAAACAAACAATATCTCGTTCAAATATAACAACTGTTAAAACAATTAAAATTTTTGATGACCTTACTCTTACACACTGACTGAGGGCGTCCTTATTAACCGATTTTAAAAATAATATCTTCACAGAAATGCTATAACTTCAAGAAAAACTGAAGCCAGATCATAACATTGTGTCTACTTTATTTTACGAAATATGCGATGCATAATATCTAATGTTAAAATGTTCATAATTGTGTTAAAAACCTGTGCAATATTATTTTACAGTTATATTTTTGATTTTGTCCCATTTACTTTGACCCGAATTCACAAAACCACGATCGGCCTTTAAAACTCAGAAATAAATTGGCACTTGTCCAGCCTTAAGGAGTCTCCCTACTTGCGCTTCAAATGCGTTGCAGCGAGTTACGACTATTATTTTATTGACGAAACTATTCAATGGGCAATACATTTGTATATCTACGAACAGAACGCACACTTCAAACTATATCGTTATAGTTTTAAAAATTCGGCACGTTTATTACATCATTTACGGGTCCATCAAAATTGCCATAAATGGCTTTTTCAGACTGCCGTATCTGGAAAATTAACAACCGGATTCGAAAAATACAACTATAGAAACAAGCGTAAGACTTTGAACAATGCTGCCTATAAACAATACAATGTGGTTAGTCCCATAGGAAACAAGGATAATAGCAAAGCACTACAGCTAGCTGAGTGGATTGCGCAGAGAGGCGATAATACATTACATACGGCGGCCAACGGCAACCTTACCACTCCTGCCTCACAGACACATAAACGCAGCCTCTCTAGGGAGGCCCCTTAAGGGTACTGGTGCATGGAAAACAGAAAACTAATTAAACTGCTCATAGTACCTGGTAGGATAGCCATCGCGGTTACCTGCTTGAAGTTACAAGTCCTGACAACAAAACTGTAGCTGCAACGGAATTCATGAGGCATTCGAGAGGACTGTATAGGTTCACGCACACATCTCTAATGTCCGCTACTGAACACGTGTTTTATGTCATATGTGATGAGGTTCCAACCTTGTCTGAAGTTTTATTTCGTACGTTGGTACAATGTGCACATGTGGAATATTTCCGTAGAAATAACCTGTTTACGAACACAATGCAATGCATTTGAAGCAAGGGGGAAGGCGGCCGCCATAATTAAAGGCCCATTCACTGTGTCAGCGAACAGCCAATTTACAGCTGTAGTCTGCTTGAGTACACACATAATTTTGAAGGGTAATCTAAAGGTAAATGAACCCGCGACATTTTCCGGTCTCTATCTACCACTCACCCTGAAGCAGAGTTACAGGTGTGCACACGAGGCACTGAAACTGATTGGTGAAGAATATTTTCACTAGAGGCACGATTATTTCGTGTATTAACTTCAGGTCAGGTTGAAAGTCAATAACGCATACTTCACTCCTCCTTCTGTGATTAGATGAGAGCGGCTTTAACACACATTTGACGACTGCACGCTGGTTATAAATAAGAAGGAAACAAGTCGTGGGGATGTCACGTGCAACACGTTTGTACTGTTAGAAGCCAATGTATATTCGGCTTCAGCCGGTACACGTATAGAACTGAGAAGTCTAGGCTGTTGCCAGATGAATACGCGAAATACTCGTGCCTCTACTTTTCACCAAAAGTGATGTTCTAGGTAAATCTTACCTGGGGGTAGTCGCTGTCCTTGCTTAGGTAGTCGAAGACGTAGAAGTAGGAGGAAGGCGAGGTCCCCGGGTTGGCGCGGTAGCTGTGCAGGTCTCCGGTCTGCACGAGCGGCGCCACGAACTCGGCGTCGCCCAGCGCCGCGACGGTGGCGTCGCGTGTGTTGACGGGGTGCAGCACGGTGCGCTCCCAGTCCGTGTACTCGTTGACGACCGTCGAGAAGATCTCGGACAAGTGGTAGGAGTAGGCGTTGCGCACGAAGGTTCGCAGGATGCGGTCTCGTCGCTCGCCCTCGAAGCCCGCCTGCACGTCCGAGGCGGAGAAGCGCCACAGGGCCTCGCACGTCACGACGCCGAACAGCAGGTCGTAGCGGCGCCCCGCCAGTAGCGGGTCCGCGCCTCGACGCCTCGCAGAGAACCCCTGCACAGCACCCCACTAAAGCCATCTATACTATAGCAAACATTAGCTATAAAATTGTATAATAGTAGGGAAAGGAACATTTCGCGAATTCAATGACCTGCATGCCAGAATCCACTGTCCTATACATACTCAAGCTCCGTCTATTCGTTTATTTTCTTCTGTTTCAGTGATTAGCAGCTAGTTTACAAGTTGTCGGGTTTGAGTATGCATAGGATAGGGGAGTCTAATATTTAGATAGTTGAATTTGCAGGTGTTTCCCTTCCCTAACCCTTTAAGATCTTTGGCCGAGATATCTCGGGTTGCAAAACGGTAGAAAAAAATAATACAATAGTAAACATTTTTTTATAGATAGCTGTTTTTATTGCCTAAAAAATATTTAATGTTTATGTGTTTTAAAACTTTGAATATTTTTTACAAACATTAAAAAACCTGACACTGAAGGGGCTAGTAACAGTTACCGTTAGGTATTATGTTGTATGTGAAGGACATCATATTTTATCAATTAAAAAAACATATAAATAAAAATGTTTATGCATAAAGCGTTTTACCTGGTACAAGATGACTTGATAACTTTTAAGTTTTGTGTTTTCTTATTTTAAAGGTAATTACTGCCTTTGTACTTATGACAAATATAGTGTTTGTAAAATGAATGTAGAAAAACTGACATGATATTCCACATCTTGGAGCACTTTGTGGCTCATTTGTTGGATAAAAAGGGAATAAATAAAAAAATATACAAAAAATGAGACTTAACAGGATGTAGGTTTATCGAAGTCAATTTACAAAAATAAAAACAGCAATACTGTAGTCTATTCGCGTTTAAGTGAGAGCGCGCGAAGCACATGCACGTGATCGAAGGCAAGGTCTGCCAATGAAAACACGCAGTGTTCATGTGATTGCAGCTTGTAATCAGGGGTGTCCGGAATGCTCGCCACGTGTAGTGACAGACAGATGTTGAGCGTAGAATACCATGCGCGAATTGGTGGTATTTAGGCGAGTTTGAACACACAAATTCGTGGGAACCTATGAATGTGAATGAGATAGGTATGAACCCCGAGAAATCGGTTTGAACAGCGAAATCGTCCAGCACGATACACTATGCAGAAATCCGGGCATAAACCCCTATTTCTCAGGTAGATGACAATGTCATATCAATTTGCTATGGAAGAAATGTAATATAATTGACACTACTATTGAGACATATATTGTAACTATTCATAAACGTTAACAATATCATGTGACATTGACATTTTCGATGTTTGGTGCGTAACGATCCTCGATAATATCTACGATACTGATCGATGTAATAAAGTAAGTAATGTTCATTAACATTATCAAAGCCCTCATTATTATCAAACCATCGGTATTGTGCAACTGACAGTGTTATGGAACCCGTAAAATATTTTTAAATACATTAATTCCACATCAACAATATTTACATCATACCTTTAACAAAACCGCCACATACGATGTACCGACACTAACAATTTTACAGAATTCTGCGAAGTTTAGCTGTAATTGCTATTATTCATGTTGCATGTGTTGTAGATATAATTACTGTACCGAATATACAGTGTATGTATCACGATATATGATCAATAAGTGAATAAACAGTACATAACAGCCCTAGTTGTGCGTACATGTGTATATTTACGTTCGACTGTAACAGTGAAACACGTTTACAGCTGACGTTTCTGTCTGATTAAAACACTATCAGAAAACAATACGAACACTCGCTTGACCAGTTACCAATTTAACTCTCGTCACCCTGCAGCAGCGCGCACTGGTTAGTAGCTTGTACACCCCTTACAGCTTATACTAGTATCACGCACTCTTGTTTACAAACTATAACTCTCACATCTCAGCAAATGAACTATAGACAATTGTTTTGCCAACTTTCTGAGCAAAAATTGTTCTCTAGTAACGAATTTCTGAAGAAGTTGCCGTAATTTCGTACATTTAATCGCGCCGCAAGAGATCACGCTTAACGAATGCATCATTATGGGTAAATGTGTTCTCGTAAAGTTGCCAAATATCATTTATTCATTATATAGGAATATTGTTTTGTGTTTTTCCATGTTAACTTTCGAAAACGTGCAGATCTAAGTTGGTGTTTTTAGAGTCTAACTATCTACCACAGACTCTTAAGCAGTACAACTTAGAACTTTTTTGGCATCACAATGTTTTAAACCGAAGCATAAACAATTGAACAGCTACTGCTTACTGCTTAAGTTCAGCATTGGAAATCGTCAGTTTAACCAATCACAGAAAGTGTCGGAATTACCATGATGCCATTCGTAAGTCACCTGATAACCATAATCTTACTTTAACATATAAAGTACACTGTAGACGTAAGGAAAAAGATCTCTACTTCTTATTTCTTACTGCTTCAGAGTCTGTGATGTATAGATAAAGGCTAAAAACAGCAATATTGAAATCTACACTTTTTTGGAAGCCGATACTGGAAAACTGCAAAACAACATTCTTAGGTTATGATGTTTGCCAACTTTATGAGCAAATATTTACCCAGAATGATGCATTAGTTAAGCATATTTTGTTGCGCTGCAATTAAATGTGTGATAATTCTGCGTCAGAGATAGTCACTCAGAAATACGTTACTCGAAATGTTGTTTTTTATTTTTATAAGTTGGCTGCTAGAAACCTACAACTTTAAACTAATGCTTTTAGCGCGGAATTATGTACCATGTTTATAGACGACGATATATCGCAGGAAAACTTGACTGTTCGCTGTACGTTCAGCTTATCAAAGGATTACTGGTTGTCGCTCGTACATGGAACTATTACCCTATTCGACTGAGCCAATAAGAAACCCGCTGCTGTAATATGTTATGCCTTTTATTGGTCTGCAGATAGCTACGTTGTGTCAGACGTATTTCACCCAACCATACATGTTGCAAGAAATTATAGTGTTTTCAAGGATATTTTGGCACAAAACATTTTCGCGATGTACCATCATCTCTAACCATGTCTTCTTAAGTTTTAGTTGAGTAAACCCTTAACTGCTGCACCCGTGTAACAAGACTTTCGACGGTCCAGAAGACGCCAACAAGAAGGGGGAAGGGAGCTTGGGGGGCAAACACACAGGGATCCGGGACCAAAAACGGCCCGGAGTAGGATGCATTTCTAAGATTTTATTTATATTTTTAAGTAACTTCGTGTAAACACACAAACACTTCCTTACGAATTAATTGTGTTCGACGTTAAACAGAGTTACAGCAAAAAACATTTTGAGGAGGAAGCAGGGGTGTACGTTGGATTGTACGGGGCCCCGAAAAGTTATTCACATAAGGGCCCAGAAATCCAGCCAAGGACCTAAATATACAAACAAGTCTTTGGGATTAGTTCGAAGGATGTTCGTAGCTAGAGTGTATGATTTTGAGCGAGATCACGGACATATTTTTGGCGGTTACATTAAGTCACGTGTTAGCCTCGGCATGGAAAAATTTCAGCTACAATTCCCATCAACATGTTTTTATTTTTATATTTGAACCATATATTTTTTTTCTTATTTTAGATACAAAATGTGATTAAATTTTGCACTTTTTAAATCTTTTTATCTATCCAGTTTTTGCGTAACGACTCGTTAAAAACAAAATGTTTACGTTACCGTTTTAAGGACGACACTAAAACCAACTGACATGCCAAACTGAAAACAAAATTCACAGTGAATAAAGAGATCGCAGGATACAATTTCTGGTATTTTTTAAAACAAATTTTTTTTTGTATTTAAATAAAAATACTTAAATTTGAAAGAAAAAATTAAAAATTGCAATATTTTTTTAAAATTACAAAATTGTTTTGGTTATTTAATTAAGGGCATTAGCCCGAGTTTCTTCATGTTTGACAATAATTATATTTTAAAACATAAACGGGAACCGATATCGTAAAAAGCTCCGTAACTTTGTTATGACTGGTTTTAACTACTTGCCCCAATTTTGTCGAGACAGAAGACAGCAAAATAGTAGCTAATTAGTTAAATAACGAAATTTCCTTTTAACTGAAATATTGGCTAATATCTTCATACAATTTGTCTCGAAAAACTTCGTAGTAAAACCAATTTGCAACAAAGTTACGAAGCAATTTTACGATATCGGTTCTCGTATGGATTTAAAAAAAATATTTCTCACGAAATCCGAGAAACAAGGGTCCATGCCCTTAAGGTGATCTTGTAGTCTACAACATCGTTATTCACTGTGAATTTTTTTCAATTTGGTATGTGAATTTTTTTTAGAGTCTTACTTTAAACTTTAAACTTGCAAATTTTGACTTTGACGAGTCATTGCGCAAAAACTATGACACAAAACAATTTCATAGAAGCAAAATTTAGTCACAGTTTGTGTCTAACATAAGAGAAAATAACATGTGGACCAAATATAAAAATAAAAAACATGGCGATGAAACTACCGTGTCCTTAAGGCGTTCAAACAGCAATCCAGGTATGTATTTTGAAGCGTCTAAATTAGTCACACGTGACCCTGAATGCGCTTGCTGGTTTTTAAGATACACACGTGTTGTCGAGCAAATCTTGTCAGCGATTGTGAGCGAACCTGCTTAAGGGCTTGGGCCCGAGTTTCTCGGGCTTTTGAGAGAATTATTTTTTAAAATCCATACGAGAGTCAATATCGTAAAATTGCTTCGTAACTTTTTTTGCGAATTGGTTTCACTATGCAATGTAATTTTTCGAGACAAACTGTATGGCGAGTATAACTAATTTATCAATTAAAAAGAAATTTCCTTACTTACCTAATTAGCAGCTAGTTTGGAGTCTTCTGACTCGACAAAATTAGAGTATGCCGTTTAAATAAGTTACAACAAAGTTACGAAGCGATTTTACGATATCCGCTCCCATATATGTTTTAAAAATAATTGACATTAAATGCGAAGAAACTCGGGCCCATGTCCTTAAACACCAGCTGGTAACTTGATATAGCCACCCCATGTCATATAAAAAGAGGTTAAAAATAAATTAGCCAAGAATATCTGCATTCAGAACACACTATAAAGGGTTTTGGAGGGAAACAAAGAATGTCCTACTTAATTCTGCCAGAAATTAAAGTCGTCAATTGTAAGAAAATAATTTATAGGACTGTAACAATATACTTCTTGTTTCTAAGATAACATGAGCACGTAATTTTCTCTATGTATTATATATATCATAATTAACTGTTGCCGAATTCTGCCAACTACCGCTTGTGTGATGCTGTTTTTTTTTCGACAGAGTATATTATAACCAATATATTTTCGGTGGCAGCGCTTAAATTCTCCTGTTACCTAGAATAGCACTCTTAAGCACTCTAGGGATTCTCAAATTACAGCAGCCTAAACTTCTCAGTCCTGTTCACGCACTGGCCAAAGTCGACTGTCCATTGGCCATCGCGTGTTGCCCTCAGATATTGTGATTTATCGCGGGTAAAGTTGAGTGTTTGCTAGGCTTCAATGTACTGTATTTATTTCCAACGACTTTTTGTTGTTACTGGTGGTTCCCTATTTGAAAGGGCCAATGCTGATTATGGTATGCTAATACTTAACGTCTGTGGTTTGTACGTAAATATGTAGACCATGCCACACATGCGTCCTCCAATAATACAAGGCGCACGACGCTACCACTGATTTAGAAAAAACGCTGGTACAAAAGATGGTGATTTTGACCAACTTCAAATGTTTCCTTATTTATTACTGACCTGCAGTCGTCAAAGTGGGAAACATCAGTCTTCCAATCACTGAAACGTTAGTGAAATATAGGTTCTTAGTGCCCAACCTGATCGAGAATGAACCCGCCAAATACTCGTGTCCAGTGAGTCTCGTAGGTTGTTGCCAGGTAGAGCACAAGTTGCAACTGTATATGGTTGTGCGCTAGTTGACGGTATAACCACTGACACGCTGGTGTGTAGGTGCCGCTTATTACTGACTGGTCACAAAACAGTAAGTAGCCAGTAGATATATAATGGCCATTGGTATACGGCGGCGTGTGCACAGGAGTGTACAATTCTTGGCAACTTGTGGTCTTCCTAGCAAGAACACTACCCGCCATTGCTCGTGCGTCGATTTATAAGTAAAGAAAGGAACATTTTGCGAGTTTAATTACTTGCATGTTAGAATTCGCTGACCTATGCGTACTCAAGACCCAACTATACGTCCGTTGTCTTGTGTTGCAGTGAGTTGTAGCTAATGAAAAATTGGTCGGGGCTTGAGTATATACAGGGCAGTCGATTTTAACATGCACGTCATTGAATGTGATTCTAGTTTTAAGCAGGGGCAAGTAAATTTAGCGAATTCAATGACCTGTAGGAAAATATCCGCTGTCCCGTGTATACTCAAGTACCTACCATTTGTTTCTTGGCTTATACCTAGAGACCGGAAAAATTCGCGTGTTCACTTACCTTCAGAATAGTCTGCAAGAATATTTGTGAACTGAAGCAGACAGCAGACGCTCATTGGCTGCTTACTGTTAAAGTGACATAGGTCTGTATTAATTACAATTTAATATTGGTTCAGAGACTTCCAAGAGGTGTTAAATAAGTCAAACGCCAATTGCGAAAGTGACGCAAACTTATAGTTGTTATAATTCCAGCTTGTGCCCAAATGAAGACGTGAGTTTTTCAGGTCTCTACTTGTATCTAAGATGCTGGTTTAACCCACTTATTAATCGTACAGCACTCCGGTTTTGTTTTCCTGCAATATATTGATTCCCAAGATATGACTTCTAACACCTGGTCAAATTGCAGACTTCAGATAAATTTACAGACGTTTGACGTTTAGCTTGTACTGGAGTCAATTCACAAAATTTTCCTGTTACTACAAAACTATAATTAGAGATTATGCTTTATCGCGGGAAAATTTAACTTTTTGATGGGTTCCAATCGTACGTTCAGCTTATCAAATGCTTACTGGCTTTCGCTGGTACGTGGACCTGTCATTATATTTGACTGAGCCTATAAGAGTCCAGATAATGTAATATTTTTGATGCCTGTTGTTGGTTGCAGCGTTTTCAATTGTGTGCTTGCACAAACTATTTTCGCGATATACCGACATTATGTATGATGATATATCGCGAAAATGTTTAGGGCTAACATACCCTTGAAAACACTGTAGTTTCTTGCAACATATATGATTGGATGATATACACCTGACACAACGTAGCTGTCTGCAGACCAACAACAGGCATAAGATATTGCAATAAAGGGATTCTTATTGGCTCAGTGAACTAGAGCAACAGCTCCACGTACAAGAGAAAGCCAGTAATAATCTAATAATGTGAACGTGTGTTGAAATCCAACAAACATTCTAGTTTTCCCGCGATAAAGCATCGTCTCTAACCAACATCAATAACCATAATTCAAAAAAATCGTTACGATATTGTACCAGGTGATAAACATACCTAAATAAAGTCTGCCTAAACACCGGCTCCTTTCGTGATGAAGTGTTGCCAAGTTTCGGGTATACCTTAAGACAGTAGAAAATCACGAAAAATGAATTTACTATGCGTTTTGAAAATTACTGTACAGCTTTGCGGATTGAATTAATAGGCGACAACTCTTTTTTTGTTTGCAGACAAATATATACGTCCATCAGTAGCGAGCTAAGCAATCTCATTGGCGGGGTCGAGTGCGAACACATGAGTAACGAAAGAATAGCATAAGAAATGGCCACATCCGGTAGTGATTAGACCATTCGCCTTCCACCAGGGCAATCCGAGTTCAATGCCCGGAGGGGGATATTGACATTGCATTCCGTCGTCGCTTTTATCACAACTCAAATCACCTCTCACCAGCGCTCAAGACCTCAAGAAATCGTTCCGCGAAAATCAGGGGTCCATACTTATTGTGATAGTTGCAGTCAAATGAGATATGTACGTGAACAAAGACACACTGCCAATAAGCACGTAGCAAAGCTGCCGATGTGCACGTATAAGACATTGAAACATATAGGTATAACAAACATCTGAACGAGCCAAACACGTAGCTCTAGCTGTGTCTAGCCTCGTGACTTACTGCAGCCGTCATTACTCTGTGCCGTTCAGTAAAGGCTGAAGGCAAGGGTGTCATTTCCGGTTTTTCTTGGGTGATGGAGAGAAAAAAAAGGGGAGAGCAAGATTTTTTTGGTGACAGAAACCTTGTTGCACCTTTTTTTATTAATTAAGAATGTATAATTTAGAAACTTTAATAAAAATAAAACTTCTGTTTTATGTACTTACGTTAGTATTATTTAAGTAACAAAATACGCAAAACGTTTTATACACTTTTCCTTCAGGGGGTGGGTTGGTGGTTTTTTGGCGAGGGGGAGGGAGGGGGCATGTGAGACGTCGTGACGTACCGAGTGTGGCGCGTCAGGGTGTACGAGTGCGAGCAGCTGTCGCTGGTGGTCGTGTCGCACGACGACGCCATCGACGCTGGGTCCGAAGGCGCTGAGGAAGGTGGGCGCGGTGACGTCGGCGCGCAGCAGGTCGGCTAGAGGTACCCGGCGAAGACAGTCGACGAGTGCCTCGTGGTCTCGCAGAACGTCCCCTGGCACAGAGCAGTTCACCTGACGGGCCAGCTTCAGGGCGAAGACGACAGGCTCCTCCACCAGCGCCCAGCTGCTCAGAGAGGACCCCGACAACAAGACGGCGCGGTGGAACAGACCTGCAACAACCCGACATACAAACTTTTCATCAGCACATAAGATATAGTCGCCATTTCTCATTTAAAGGAAAATGAATATTTCGCGAGTTCAATGCTTAGGCCGTGCCAGAATTCGCATGAGCATTTCTCCCCTGAAATTACATTGTGATCTATGAAATATTCTTGAAATGGGTTCGTGTTATGAACATAACAGTTTTTTTTGGACATATGCCATTGCGGGCGAATATTGTCGCATTGCAAAAAAAATCCCACAATAAAAAGGAAGAAAAGCCAGTAAGCTGTAGTCAACAGACATAAAACATACATGTAATTCCTTAAAGGAATTTAGTCATATCCCAGAAGACGACACAAGGACAAAAACAGATAAAAACAACACAAAATTAATTTATAATTGGAATATAGTCGAATGGAGAAAGACGACAAAAAACAAACAAACGAAAAATAATAAGTCGTCGCGAGTGCGACTGATGATCGCCTCGCACTCGTGTTCCTGAACCCTGTGTGTCTACCTGATGACGGGAACAGATTCCAGTTCCCGAAACGTCGTAACACTATCTGTCTGGAAAACTACTGTGTTTTGTTTCGTCTGATTGTTACGTCGTTTGTCTTTTCTGTTTGTGTCTGATATCTGTTGTGGATTCTTTCGTCTCTTCGTTGTATCGTTTTGTTATTTTTCTGTTCGTGTCTGATATCTACTGTGTTTTTTGTTTCGTCTCTTCGTTGTGTCGCATGTTACTTGGTTTTTTGATTTTTGATTTTGATGTTTGATTATTTTAATTTATTATCTGCTGGTTCCTTGTTTTATTTGACCCGATTCCACTTTGGAATTTCATGTTGTGTATGTATCTTGCTGACTAAAGCATACTCTACTTATTTATGGTTTTAAATTATTTGTCTAGTTTTCTTTGACAGTCATTCATTTGCAATGGAGTATCTCCAATAAACAAAATCCAGTCATATAGGCCTACTCCCATTGCACAGATCTTTCAAAGATCATATTACGGTTTTATGTACGCCACTAAAACCAACTGACATACCAAACCGAAAAAATGCACAGTGCATAACAATGTTTTAGGCTGTAAGTTGACACATATAAAAATATATATTTTTGTATTTTTAAAACATCGTTGAAATTTTTAAATTTTCATTTCAAAATTCAGCATTTTTTATTAAATACAAAAGTATTTAATTTTTTGTTTTTATATCACTTTTTAAAACGTTGTTGCTTAATATCAATTGTATTTTATTCTATATTTAAAAAAAGTTATGTTATAGTCGATCTTCAAGGTAGAATTACTCCTACTATAATTAACATTACGGAAAAAAATGCGACTTACTTTATCAAAGGCTATCACAGTACGAAATTAACACTCTCTGCCCTGAATCAACCTGAATATTATACTTACGACGTTAATACATGAAAGAATGCTACACGCATTCCGTCGTCACTGACTTCCACAGTGTCTTGACATAGTTAGAGTTGTAATAATCAAACTCAAACACATTTTATAGCTAATACGTAAATTCAAGTCAATGCTGGAAGTTGCACAGTCCTGGACAGCACGACGCAACAATTGTGCGAGACTGAACAGACATACAGATCAATACGCTAGAGTAACGAAAACTGCCGCATGACCATCCGTTTTGTGAACGAAGATATTTTTTAATGTGTTGTTGCGCTAATACTAGATTACGCTGCCTTATAAAACACAAGCAACCCTTTTTAGTTCCTTATTTATCGATTTGGGGCATGCTTTCATGTATATAGATATACATAATTCATGGATTTTAACGTAAATTTTATAAGTGAGCTTCGCGTCTCTTCGACATTGAGGCCATTAAAGATGTGTGCACACAATCTTACACAAAGACATGAAATGGAAGGGGATTCGGTCATGGCCTTTGATAAGTAACCATGTCAGCATTTGCCTGCAGCGATTACATGGGAAACTATGACAAGAGTCGGAAAAGGGTCCTTCAGAACCGTTGCGTTACCTTTCTCACTGTTTACACACAAACACACACATACACACACACGCATATATATATATATATATATATATATATATATATATATATATATATATACATAGATATAAAATATAAAACAACATCATAATAAGAACACAGCGTGTGTCCAGGGCTAAATGGGAGACGAAAATGTTAGTGGCAAAATGTACGACGATATTATACGTGCACAATGTGGCAACACTGCGCGCAGAAAGACCCCTCTTGCACTCCACGTCCAGGTATTATTTTATAAGTCACGTCAAGTAAACGTAGAGTCATGTTTGAACGGCTCGGGATTTTAACCTGCACCCATAATATGCAGGTCAGAACAGTATTAGTAAGATATCTGTGAAACGCAAGGTGTTGTGTGTTGCCACATTGTGTACTTAAAATGTCAGCGTACAACAGTTTGCCTCTAATATTTTCGTCTCCAATTGAGCCCAGGATTCACGTTGTGTGCTTATTATGAGTTTTTTCTGGACATCACACATACATACACACACACACACACACACACACATATATATATATATATATATATATATATATATATATATATATATCTGTACATAGCAAGAACGAGAGAGGAAATTAAGGGGGAAGTATTTTCCTGAATAACGTTTTAAGCTCTTTGTCACATTGTACAAGTTTCAGAAACGAGTAAAATAATCAGTAGACATAAGATCGATGTAATTGGAAAATATTTGAAAATGGACACAGAAGTTGAATCGGTGAGGTTCGCAGTCTGTGATGAACTAGCAACTGGCGCAATTTGCTAACTCTCCGCCATTCACTCAACATGCTCTCTTGGTCCACGTGCGTCTTACAGCAGTTAGCAGAGCACTGATGCAACGTAGCCCGTCTGCCAGCGTAGGTACGTAGGTGTCTTCTTACTGCCATAACAAGTGAATTAAAAATGGTAAGGGGTGAAGAGGGATGGAGCTTGAGGCGAATGAATGGGAATGGAAGGGTGGAGTAAACTGAAGTTAGCCGTGATATTCCGCTGACCCTGTGGCCTCACCTCACTTGGAGATTCTGGGAGTGACTCTACCCGACATGGAATGGTAATCGCTTTGATGGCATGTGAACGCTGTAACCGATTCACAACCACGGCATTCCCCTCCCCGCGGACTGTTAGCTCGGCCCACTTGATCCGCTGGTAGATGTCTCAAAGTGAGATGAAATTCCATTCATGCGTGCCGTCTCCTGGCAGTCCCTGCTGTCACCGGCCGACAACCAGTGTTGGAAACGTAGGCCTACAGTTATGCAACTACAGGCAAATGGATGCCCGAAACATTAAACTGTTCGAATTGATATTATTTAGACAGTGGCGTGAATCTGTATATACACTCACCGTCAACTATGTGAAACTAAGCTTGCTCACATCATCAAAGAAGTTCGCAATTACACATTTCTCTAAGGTACGTAAAAATGTTAACTGACTTTTAAATTCATCTGCGATTGAATGCAAACAAAGAAATTCTCAGAGGGGAGAAAGGGAAAAGGAGTAGGTCTAACGGTGGTGCAGTTCACGTTGGATACGTCATAGTAATAATAATTTAGAAATGATTTTAAAGGATGTATTATTAAACATTTTGTTGCGTACTTGGTAATGTGTAACATGTTATAAGCTTGTTAGCATTGACGAAGCGTGAATGGTTTAAGGAAAAGCGGTGATTATCAATGACTAGGGTAGTGTACATTTTTCGTGTTCAGTGACCTTCGTGTCAGAATCTACAGTCCTGTTTATACTCAATCCTCGACCATTTGTTCGTTATCTGCTACACACTGCAACTACGAACAATGGTAGAGCAGAGGGTGCTGGAGTAGCATAGGACAGCGGGTACTAATACGCGAGTCACTGGCCAACAATGTGAAACCTGTCGATTATAGGATGTCAGTATAAAAATCGTAATCGTAAGATTTAAACGTTCCAAATTTGTGATTTTGAATTTTGTTGGTTCAATGGTTTATAACTAACCATTTGTTAGGCTGAAACTGTTTACATTTGTTTCCAACGCAGGAGATTTTGCTAGAACGCGAAATACGTCAGTCAGGCAAAAACATTATCTCACGTCAGTTGGCGGTTTTCTAGGTTCTTCCTTTTTTATCTTCTACGTTTTCTTTAAAATGCTTGTAGATAACAATCAATATTTGAAGATTTATTCAGATACTACGTATTTTTAACCACTGCAACGTTGGTATGCCTTTACACTCTACATTCCTTCTGCCGAGCCGACGGGCGAACACTGATTGTTCCTTGGAAGCTGCTTTCACTATCTTCTGGGCAGAGTCCTGTACGGGGCTATACAGACCACCCTGATCGCAAAGTGTCCAGATACTCAAATTACTCGTAATTCTTGTAACAACAGCCGCTTATACGAGTCAGATTGAGGTTATATGTGGAGGTAACAAAAAATCGCAAGAATATTTCGTGACACAGTATTCAGAAAAAACAGTGTAGCTGCCAACGCCTCGTATTACTTTTTTAAGAAAGTTATGTATATTTTCAATAGGGACCTACAAGAATCTTCATTGGCCCAGTCAGATGGGCACATATCAATAACGAAAGAAGATGGTCAAATATGGACACGTCATCCCGCGATAAATCAGTGTCCCATAGGGATATGTTCAGCCAAAATACGTGACAGGCATATTAAAGTGTATGGCTGACGAAAGGGAATTCATTGAGTTTGATAAAAAAAAAAAGAGTCGCATTTTTTACCTGGTGAGACGGTAGTGATTCCTTCTAGAAAAGTTTCGATTCTATGCAGCGCAAGAAATGTGACGGGAATAGTATCAACAGTATTTTATCTTTGAGAACGAGTTTTCGTCACGTATTCGAACACTGTGTCTTCGATAATTCGCCAATGCCAGATTGGTACTATGTTACTCGTAACACCTCAAATTAGAGTGGAACCTAGTTACACCTCAAATTTGTATATGTATTAACATTCTGCTTTGTCAAAATTTCATCCATTTTAACTCTGGAATGAAAACTGTGACATTAATAATTCAAAATGACTTCATATGTAAAATAGAGTATCATTTAAATGTTTTTCTCACGCGTTTTAAGTGTCTTGAATATGCTTTGACCTGCGTATACGTAAAAATTGATGTCCAGAAACAAACGCCTAATAATCACACCACGCGAATACTGGGCTAAAATGGAGACGAATATGTTTGTGGCAAAATGTTGTACGTTGACGTTTTATTATCACAATGTGACAACATAGCACTGTACATAATACCCTCTTGCGCTCCACATATATTTTACTTATCTTTCTTTTACAGTTCTGACCTGCGTATTACTGGCCCATGTTAAAATCCTGAGCAGTCCAAACATTAGTCTGTGTTTATTAGACTTAACATACATGATAATGGAGTGCAAAAGGGGACTATCTCCGTGCAGTGTTGCCACATTGCGCAAATAAAATGTCGTATAACATTTTGCCAATAACATTTTCGTCTCCAATTTAGCCTAGGATTCAGGTGACAAATTACTTTAAAAATAAGTATGAAAATTATGTTAGTTTGGGCGAATTGTATGGTGGTGCTTACTCGCTGTTGTATTTTTCTGCGTTGACAGGAGGAACTACCTTAACGTGTCCTAGTAAGCGGTTTGCTGTAAGTTCAGAACTGCCTACTTGGGGCGGTCGAGCAAAGTTAGTTTCAAGATACGCGATCTGCGGACCCAGGGACGAGGAAAATTTCTTGAGTTGGTGAGCGTGGTACGAAGTTATGGCAAGATGCAGCTAGTTTCGGTTGCCGCACTCAAGTGGATCCCCGTAGTCTTCTAAAGAGGATCGAAGTAGGCTGGGAGAAGAACTGGAAGCGGGGCATGAGGGAAGGAAGCGAAGAGAAAGAGGACGAGGGGAGGAACTTCACAAACAATTTTCGCTCATGCACTCTTTCTCCTGAACGCCAAAACAAAACAAGTCTCCTGGCCTGCAGGAACGTCTCGCATATTTAACTGTTTCTGGCAGATGCTTCTTGTTCCTAAAACTTGCAGTGAAGTTGCCGTGCCTGTTCTCCGGCCTAGCCGGGGCCATTAATACATTTTTTATTCCCTATGTTATTCCCTTCCGCTCAACTGCCAGACTCTGCAAGCAATTTGCATCATCGTCTTGTTGCGTTGTGTTCCCTCCATCGTTGTTCGGGAGAAAGTGATGAAAAGTTTATGAAATCTTTTAGCTTGCTCAAAGGAAAAACCAACAAGGCGTAGCGTCTTTTTTCTGTAGTGAATTTTCACAGCCATGCCTGCGTGTCTTCTTATAAAAGTGTACGTAAGTAAGTTTTTGAGATTGGAGATATAGTAGAATAGTACACACGTGAGGTGGACTATATAACGTGTAAATTATTTTATCACATTCGCCTTACGTCATTGCGTGCTTTTCTGAAAATACTATTAGAGTTTTGTTTATTTAGTTACCTTGGGTTCTCCGTTTATTGTATGTGCATTATTATCATTTGCTATTCCGGTTATTTGTAACATTTTAAAATTATATGATTAAAATATCTTTGAAATGTAAGCTAGATTTGTAGAGCATAGTGTATAAAATTCTGTATTTGAAGAAGGGTTTTATTATAATTTATACAGTTTGCTGGGAAATTTTTCATTTGGTGTATTGAGCATATTAAATGTCTTTGAAATCTCAAATTTATGGAAATTTTCAATTCCAATCTTGGGTTTGACTTTTCGTGAATATTAGTTACTGTCAGTAAGAAATCGTTAGCATTCAGTATTTTTTTTCCTACTCTATCTACGCAATTAGTTTAGGCTGGTTAGGTAAATAATTTTTCAGTACATACTGCTTCACACGCTCATATGAGCTGTAAAAACAGTAATTTAATATTATCAAACAGGAACATTTAGTTACAAATAACCATATAACTGATCTTAATGTAGAAAACTGTGAAAAAAAATATTGGTTGTAAACGGAGTGACTGAGAAAGATGCTAATACATTCAAATTGCCCTAAAGAACATTCGTTTGCGTGTTATTAAAACTGAAGCACCAAACAGTCTGCTGTCACATAAATCATTTCCACATAATAACTAATCATCATTACGATACTTGTAAAGTTTGCATGAATGTTCACATCACGAATGTTACTATGTCCCGCGATTAGTCATACACGCAAAGGTTATGTGAACAGGGTATTTTATCTTATGCAAAAGGAAAAAGAGACTGACAAAATAAAGCACAGCCCAAACCGTTGGACCTAGACACGTACATTTTTAAGGGTTTATTTCTTCAACGTTAAGAAAGGATATTTCGAAATTTGACCCCTTATTAAGGGAAAAGGTGTGAAATGTGTTTTATATGATTCGTCGATATAGCTTGAACTCGGCGTGATGTCTTCGTGATTTTCACTTCAATGGGACATTAATACAAATGCCTATACAGAGAAATTTCCGGATTGAATGAAATTCAACCACTAAAAGAGTAAAATATGTGATAAAGGGGTAAGATAAATCCTATCTATCAGTCAAATCCATTGGAGTTATACAGTCGATTTTAAATTCAGAATTATGATTACCAAAATACCCACTAAGATTATTATAAGATTTTTTTTTTAAATTTCACACTAGAAAGTAAAGAAATGTGTTTTAAATTACCGTCGTGATTTTGCACTTCTATTGAATACGCATTTATGTCAAAATATTTATTTCGAAATGCTTTGAAATTCACACCAAAAGACTGAATAGACGTGAAACGTGTTTGAGAGTAACTCTTCCATGTCTGTCGAACCCGTCGCAATATCTAAGTGCTCATTGCCTAAGATTGCGTAGTAGATAAAGAAACGCTGACGACATAAATTGATTCCTACGTTTTTTTTCGAAGCTAATATGGATAAAATACTCAATGACAATCCTAGATAATGGTATTTGCCTACTTTATGAGTAAATATGTATCCAAAATTACTAATTCGTTACGCGTGATCTCTTGCGCCGCAGTTAAACGCACGAGGTTCCGGCGTCAGAGATTGTGCCTCAGAAGTTCGTAACACTGCAAACATTTAGTTTAAAACGTTGGCAAAAACTAATGTCTAGGTTTGCTATTGTTTAATTTTTGCAAATTGGCTTCAAGAAACCTACATTTATATATTAATGCTTTTAGCATTGAATTGTGTACCACGCCCAATGGCGTTTACATAAATACTCAAAAAAGAAAACTTTCTTCAGGATTTTTCCGAAGTGTATACTAAAATGTTACAAAACGGTAATATTTAAAACAGATTTATTGCCGATAAACATCGATCGAAACTATAGATTTTAAGTAAAGATCCCCAATCGAGCTATGCTCAAGGGGATTAAAAGAATTGTGTTGTAACCTTCTTGTATTATTTTTTTGTAGGAAATAAAGTCGATTAAATTCAATTTTGCTTAAGAATGATGTTTACTTAAACACATGGAAGATAATTTATTGATTTTTAGACGTTTATACACAAAGGAGGAGATATAGTGTGAAAAGTGTTTGCAATAAATAATGAATATATTTCTAATCAAACGGACTATCGTTGTGATTTTAGCTTCAATGGAGTTCTCATTAAAGTGTATAAAGAGAAGGCTTAGTCAAAAGGCGTGAAATGTGATTTAGTAGTATTCTTTTTTCTGTTATACCTTAAAAAAATAACCTCGTCATTTTATTTTTTAGATGTATGTTTTAAAATCCAAAATTCAACGCATGTTACACCTTCGTATTTTTCAAATCCTGTTAGTATTTTTTTCAGATACGGCAGTTTGGAACAGCGATTTGTAGCCATTGTGAGAGGCCCGAAAATTATGTTTGTAATAAAAGTGTGGAGTGTTGAGCTAACCCTAGAGCAGTATAGCTTAAAGAGTGTATTATTTTCGTAGATATAAAGATATAATACTCGTTAAGTAGTTTCGTGAAAGAAAGGAATAATCGTAACCCACTGCAACGGTTTTTTATTGCAGAGAGGAAGGCCACCATGTGCGCGGTAATAATTAAACACAAAAGACACAATTTTAAAAATCTACGCGTTTTAGAAAGTCAATATAAAAAAACTACAAAACAACAACCTTAGATACAGATATCAGCCAAATTTACAACACATATTTACCCAGATTAATGCATTTGTTATGACTAATATGTTCCGCCGCAATTAAACATACGAGGTGATCTTAGAACGATTCTTGCATTGGGTTCGTATTACGAACATAACAGTTTTTTGAACATACGCCATTGCGGGTGAATGTTGCCGTACTGTAGAAAATACCGCAATAAAAAAAAACAAAGGAAGAAAAGCTAGTAAGTCGTAGTCAACAGACACAAAACATACAGATAATTCCTGAAAGGAATTTAGTCATATCTCAGAAGACGACACAAGGACAAGAACAGATATAAACAACACCAAATTAATTCCTAACTGGAATAAAGTCGACTGGAAAAGGACGACAAAAAAATACAGACTAAAAAATGGGGGAAAAAAAATGAGGTGTGTGAAAAATGCACCAAATGAATGAAGGACAACGACAACACAAACAACGAGAGACGCGAACGGATATGAACACAGACAAAAAAATTGAAAGAAAATAGTAGACTTCTCAAATCTCAAATGTACGAGATATCGGCTTCAGGTATTGTTCTTCAGAAATACGTTACCCGAGAACCATTTTTGCTCGAAAGTTGGTAAAACCTGTTGAATAAGGATGCTGTTTTGTTTTATTGTTTGCCAATTTATTTCGAGAAGCCTACAGTTTTAAACTGATGCGTTCAGTTCTGAATTATGTACAACATACCCTTTTAAGATATAACGTAACCGTAAATTTATAGAAGCATTGCTGAATACGCTAGCGGCACTGTCTCTTTGTAGGACTGCCCTGGGAGGAAACTATGCGTGAACCACGCCATTTGCTGCGGTGGCTTTATTATGCAAACGGCAAGCCGAACATCCCGGAAAGACAGCAATGGCCGAGGCTCTGTGCAGTAATGGACGCGGAGGTTATTCACGTTTCATAACAGTTCTGGAGCAGGAAGTTGGCGGCCTTGCAGTGGGCATGGTGGCGGGCGTTTACCCCCTCCCGACAACTGTGTGGTGTTTGGATCCCCTTCTGGACTCGGATGTCGCTCGCTTCACATGTCTGGTGAACACAACCACGATCTTAGAAATACATACACTAGCCTACCTGTAGTCTGCCCACGATAAAGCGAGCACTTCCTAAATTTCTCTTTAAGCAGTTTTGCGTTCGTCTTTAGTATTTTTAATTTAAAAATTTCCACGAAACTAAAAACCAGTGTAAACGTCTCACCACTCTCAAAACAACAACTTTGGTCCCAATGAAATAAAGTTTTTGGTTACTTATTGAAAATGTTGGGGAGTGTTCAGTTTAAAGCACTCGGTAGGTTTAACCTTTTAGAAACGCAATTGTTGCAAAAATGCAGCTGAAAATATTAAATTTAGTGTTGTAGATTTATTTAAAATACAAGAGCAAAAGGAAATATATTCATTAAAAATAATTTCAAGGTACTGAAGGAAAACTTTCTATGCAATTTGTCAAAATGTGCATTTATAAGTGGTTGAACTAACCTATTTTGAGTTCATTGACAGTACGGCAAGTAAAAGTCTATAGTTGTTTAAACATTGCTGTATAGCGTCGTACTACTACAGTATAGCAGATTGGACACGAACTCGCTGCTCATAGTTCTGTTTATTGATTGATTGATGGTTGGAATAAGTTAGTGTCTGTGGTTTGTAGAGGTTGCCTACCATTCTTGAGTTGCAACGCGACCCTTATTGTGTGACTGAATTAAAAGAAAATTCATTTGAGTTCAAGTCACAACCATTCTCTTAACATTTTGAATACGTTGAAATCTTTTCCCAGTGTTTATAACTTACTCTACTACATTTATAATAAATAGTGAAAGAAAAATATAGATTGGTTGGAAGGAAAAATAATTAGGAATTCAAAATTTTTAATTTTACTGTAAATAGCGTATAGGTAGGACCCGGTAGTTTTCACGAAAATATTTTTGCCTCACTTTGTTTCAGTGTCTTACGTGTACACCTGCACCTCAACTTCAAGGTTATTTTCATAGTGCTCTTCTGCAGAGTCATTATTCATTTGACTGTGCCAATCAGTACATGGTTAACCGTGACACATCACGTCTGTGATTTGAGGGTTTAACCTCCGCACGCTGGGTGTTACGGTATCCAATCACCGACCACATAGCAGAGACGCAGGTGCGCACGTAAGGCACTGAAACAAAGTGCTGCAAAAATCATTTCGCGAAAACTACCGGGCCCAACGTATAGGCGGTCCGAAGAATTAAATGATTTCTAAATACTACTAAATTAGAATTGTAAGAATGTACTATCTTTATGTGAAGCGTGTAAAATATTTTCTTTCAGATAGAAGCTATTTCACCAGACTTGTTTATTTTATCAGCACCTCATATCTTGCAACCACTCAAATCATGCCAGTAGGAAGAAGTAAGAAGGAGGCAAGTATGAATGACGGTTGAGTTAGAGATGTGTCGTGTAGTGTCAACCTGATATTTTGTATCAGATACAAACTTGTAACATGTACTCTGAATGAGTGTACCGCCAAATTATTAGATAAATATTGTCAATGTAACAATAATTTAACCGATGCATTACATCGTCTGTTTAATGTAACTGCGATACAGCAAGAGTACCTATATGCTTACTAAAATGATGCACTTAATAAAAAAAAAAAAAAAACACCACCCTTAAAAACTGCAAAATTTTAATAATTTTAATTTGTTAAATTATAAAATTATAAAAATACTTAATATGTCAATAATTTTTTGTACATCCATACGTTTTATATGAAGACTTCTACTATTTTTTTCTTTATAGAGAAACGGGCGTATCTTCAAAGTTCGTATCCCAGTTGTCATTTTTGGATCTTGGACGTAACTACTTTGAAACTGTACAGTAGAAAAAACGTTCTGTTTAAAAGTTTAAAGATAAGAAGATTTCTTTCTACACAAATTACGTTTAGCAAGTTCATTACCATCGGCGAAAAAGTTTCACGCAAATTAAGTTTTATCCCCGCTTCTATTCCTTTCTCATTTATTGAATTTAAGGCCATGTTACAGAGTTTCCCACGCTCTGGTTTAAATCATTCAAGTAGATGGTAGAAGGTTGCCTTGAATAAATTAAAAGCTGAAGCCAGTTAGCAGCCGTACTCTATACTAATACTATCAGGTTACGTCGCAATTTGTTTTGTCGAAAGGAGAGCATTGTGTTCGTCTGTGTTTAACTTTCTTTGTTTTACTGTCCACAGTTACTGAGTTATTTGCACTTGTTCGCTTTCCTCATTGTGTTTGTGTTTCTGCTGTGTCGTCTACATCCAGCTTTTTTTTTTCGTTCGTTTGTTTTGTGTGCTTGCTGTTGTAATTGTATGTATTTTTTGTCTGTTATTTTGAACTTAATGACGGAATTCTTTTTGTGGAATAATCTGAGATATTTATTTAAATTTCCATGGTTTATTTTTTGGACGCTTGGGTGCTCGTTGGGTTAATTTATTTTCTTGTAACTCATTGACTGAATTATTTGTGGAATTGTAGGTACCTATGACTGTCGGTTTCAAACAAAGTCATTTTTAGAGATGATGGTATATCGCGAAAATGTTTTGTGTCAACATAGCCTTGAAAACACTGACACAACGTAGCTGTCTGCAGACCAATAACATGAATTAAATATTAAAATAGCGGCATTCTTATTGTCTCAGTCAAATAGGGCAGTAGCTCCACGTACAAGGAAAAGCCAGTAATCTTTTGATAAGTTGAACGTATGTTGAAGCCTAGCAAATAGTTAAGTTTTTCCGCGATAAACCATCATCGCTAGTAATTTTGTTCGTTTACTTGTCTGTTTGTGTGTATTTTCTGGTTTTCTGTGACAGACAATTTGCTGCAATGGCGTATGTCCAAAAATACTTCTTTAGTTTCTAACTTGTACATATTGCATGAATCGTTCAAAAGTAACAACTAAATACTTGTTTGACTATACAAAAAAAAATTGCCCTTAATCTGTGAAAAAAAAAAAAAAAGCGTATTATCACCAAGAATTTAATTTAGGTCCTTTAGCATTAAGAAGCACACATTAGAAATGACGGCACTCTGAGCACTTATGTAATGCAGTATCGCTTCTACGTGGACACCACGCAACTGGCGCTCAGAACGTTACTACTATTAGAGCCCACGACTTTCCGCGAAAAGAATTCTGCAACAGTTAGTTGCAATGCCTTATTTTCACATATGAAGTTCAGTTTCATGACTACTGACGGAATGTATTATTGCTAGAGGCACGATTATTTCGCGTATTGATTCTAGGTCAGGTTGAACGTCAATAACGTACTTCACTCCTCCTCCTGTGATTAGACGAGAGCGGTTTTAACACACATTTGACGACTGCAAGCCAGTTATAAATAAGGAAACAAGTCGTGGGGATATCAAGTGCTAAACGTTTGTACTGTTAGAAGCCAATGGATATTCGACTTCAGCCGGTACACGCATAGAACTGAGAAGTCTAGGCTGTTGCCAGATGAATACGCGAAATACTCGCGCCTCTAATTATTGCACAGACGTGGCTCATTTGACTGTGCCAACAGGAACAAGATTACTGCGACGCCACACGTCTGTGATTTTCGGGTGGAACCCTAGACGCTGAGAGTTATAAACAGCCAATCACTGACCATGAAACAGGACTGCATATGTTCACATAAGACATTGAAACATAATGCTTAGAGACACTGGTATATCGCGGGAAAAGTTGATTGTTTGCTAGGCTCCAACATGCTATGTATAACAATGGAGGTTTTGTATCGACATTGGCTATAGTTTATATGAAGCACTGTGTCCCTCTTCAACAGACCCAATTATAACTGTACAGTTTTAACTCAGAACGTGTGAGATTAGCCAGAAAACTGTTCACACGTGTCGCGATTGCGATACTACAGTTTATTGGAGACTATTTTTAATATTTTCGCGATTTTCCAGTGTCTCTAATAATGCTGCAGAATTCTTTTCGCATAAAATCATGGGCTCTAACTATTATTCATTTTTTCAATGGGAACTAAAGCGGATACACTGTAATTTCATTTATGAAACTTACGGTATAAATGCCAACGCGTATTTTTGTAATTGTGTTTTTCGAATCCAGTCGGAAATTTCCTAAGTACGACACTCTGAAAAAGCTGTTCTTGAGCCATTTTGATAGGCCTAAAATCATGTTTCCAATAAGCGATCCAAATTATTTTTTTAAATGATAGGATCGTTGTTTTAACAGTGTGTTGTTCTATTCGTAGATAAACAAACGCAAAACGATTAAGATATTTCCTTCTTAAAAAAAAATAAAGCAACTTGCTGCAAGGCGTTTTAAGCGTAGGTACCTTAAAGGCACGATAGACAGCAATTTTCATATTTTTTTATATTTTTATATTGTAGCAGATGTTTTTTTTTCTAATTTTAGACATAAGTTGTGACTAAGTTTTGCTCTTATAAAAATTTTTTTATCTGTCATACGTTTTGCATAAATGGCTCGTCAAAAGTAAAACTTTGCATGTTAGGGTTTTATGGCGTCACTAAAAGATACTCACATACCAAACCGAAAACATTAATATTGAATAAACGGTTTTGTATTATACACGTTCGTCTTTATAAAACCACTTAAAATTTTTGAATCTATTCCATCCTTATTAAAAATTTCATAATTTTCTCTAGAATCAAAAATATTTTACTATGTCTTGTTACTTGTTCTGAAACGAGTCTTAAAGTTCTATCCTCAAATCACAGACGCGTGTTCAAACAACGTATCAGCAAAAAAGAAACTCTGTCAATAACCGTGAAGCTAAGCTAAAAAAAAAGTGCTTGTAAGGGTTGAAATAAGTTGGTGAGAAATTTTCTGCTTTATGTATGTAGAGAACTGTAAAATTCACATTTTAATTTGACCACAAGGTAGTATTTAAACAACAGTAAGTTTGGGCCACATTCCCTATTGGAAGTAGACACATTTGTAGAGACCAGCGTTTTTAGCGAAAAGATTTTTGCTCCACTTTGTTTCATTTCCTTACGTGTACACCTGCAGCTCAACTTCATGATTATTGGCAGAGTGTTTTTGTGCAGAGTTGTTGTTCATTTGACTGTGAGAATCAGTACAGGGATAACTGCCACACAACACGTTTGTGATTTGCGCGTATAACCTCCAGACATTTGGCGTTAAAGGGAGGCGGCACCTTGCAACATTTAAAATTGTTTTAATAATTTTTATATTTGTGCGAGATATGGTTTGTTTTAAATACATACAATATTTACAGTAATGAAAACTTTCTAGCTTTTGTGGTTTTGTATAATGGCAGGTCAAATAAAGCCCAAATTAGGCATTACACGGTTTTATACAAGAAAGGAAAACCAACTAACTTAGAGAAATGACATAATTCACAGTGAATAACAGTGCCGCGGGCTACGTCAAAGTGTGTACAAAACCGTATTAATTACATTCTGTATTTAAAAAAACTGCTGAAATTAATGTATAAAAAATCTCCGATTTTGTGAAATTTTTAAAAATTCGAAAAAACTCAAGGTGTTTTTTTACATAGTCCGTGACACTGTTCTTTACTGTGAATTATTTCATTTCGTCAAGTCCATTGGTTTAAGTTTCTTGTACAAAACCATTTTATGCTAATTCGGACTGTGACGAGCCACTAAGCAAACATTGTGAAATATAGAGAAACATGTCACTACTGTAAAAATACATAGGCACGATACACGCCTACAAACAAACCGTGCCTCGTAAAAATATAAAAAGGACTATAATTAAACATTTGCGTGAAATCCCTCTCTAATACATCAAATTATTAAGCACAAAGCAGAGATGCAGGTGCGCATATAAGGCACTGAAACAAAGAAGTGAAAATTTTATTTCTCGAAAACTTCCTGTCACTACTTGTTTGATAGCATCTGGAGGGCACTAAACCAGTTATGACGAAGCAACTGAAAGGCCGGCCCACTGAAGCGGTGTTATTTTGCCAGCAAAGCAGCCAGTGAGCTTCTGTTGTCTGCCTGAGTACACACAGATATTATTGAAGGCTAGCTGGAAAGTCAGTGTATAGGTTGTTACCTGGCATGACGGTGGGAGAGGTCATGAGGAAGTTGATGCATGCAGCTCCGGTGTCGTGACCGAAGAGGGTCACATTGCCCGGGTCGCCTCCAAACACTGCTATACTCTGCTGCACCCAGTGCAGTGCTGCTATCTGGTCCATGAGTCCGTAGTTGGCGACCCTCGCCTTCACGTGCGGCGCCGGGTTCGCATTCAGGAAGCCTGCACAACACACACAACCATATCACAATCACTAAACTATAGTACACACGGGCATCTTTCTTCTACATGCATGTTACCATGAAGAGTGTACAATAGTTAAAACAACAGCTAGTGTTCCAGGTAGCATCATTCGAAATAAATTATTAACATTACACGGCTAACGTTTTCGTACAAGGTGTATTTCAGGTTTTTAAGCTGACTTTGGGGTATTGATGTTAGTTTATACAATATTTATATAGTCTGACCAAAAATCAATTACAAAATGTAAAAATTAAAATATTTCCGGAAGCTAGGGTAAGTGATATTGATGGCCTAGTTCAAAAGGGAAACCACTCCAAATTCCCAGTTTTGAGTAAAATGCATGTAGAAAGATTTCCGTTTCGCCGAAAAATTTGTTAATTAACATATTTGGTCGGTGTCAATTTGAAGCAGAAGTACAGGGGCTACTATTTAAGGCGTTTAAAAGAGTTTATATTTTGCCTTTGCTGAAATTACCACATTTAAAATAAAAGAAATAAAATTTCTAACTCTTTACTGGCAGTCATAATAAAGTGCCACGTTATTAAAACAAGTGAATCGTTTTTTTTTTTTTAACTGAGTAGAGCGCACTTCTGGCTATGTGTTGGTGAGCCAAACTCAAAAATGAAATTTTTATTTCCTTCCATTTTGAACTGGGCCATCAATATGTTGCACGTTATGGCAATATTTCTTCAGTTGCTTCGTATGTACAGCTAGACACAATTAATTTCAAAATACTTGGCCTCTGGAGGTTATTTCGTTCAAAAATAGCTGCGCGTGCATAAAAATTGTTGGTTTACATTCGACTTGTACCAGGGGCGGAACCAGAATGGAATTGAAAGGGGGAGGGGGGTGGATGTTTTTTTTTGTTAGCACCGGTTGGCCGATTGAAAGCGCGGGGTCATGGGGTCCTCCTCCGGAAAAATGTTGATTTTAAGATGCAAAATGGTGCGTTTTGAGAAGATTTTGAACGTTATTGTTTAACACACAACATACACAAATTGGAATATTTTCAAAGAGTTTACAGTCAGTTTCTTAGAATATATTGGAAAGTTCGTAACACCTACTGCATTTTCAATAGTTTGAATAAAAAGTATAACATTTCTAATACAAGGTTGGGCTCTTGTGGTGGGGGGGGGGGGGGAACCCCGCTTTCCGCCACCCTTGTATCCGCCACTGACTTGTACAAGAAAAATAACGAAAAATATAACCATCCCATCCCGCACTTGCTAGTATATAAGTCCTTGTATGCTAACAATGCTCGGTGGCCGTTTACGCGATACAAGTTTGCTACAAGTCGAGGAGAGCAAGAAGGTGTTCACCTTCTTGTTCAAGAAAGATGCACGCGTATATCAAGTTCAACTATCCCCCATCCCTACCTACTCTTGAAAATCGTTGTAGTTATACATTTCTTGACGAAACTACTTATGGGAAAGGTAAAGTCATCGTTCCGGTTACATGTATTTTTAGCTTTACTATTATCTCAGATATATGTAGGAAAATTTAACTTTGTTAGAGCATAAAATACGCACTCTTACAATTTCTGACGTCCAAATCAATTTTATGCTAGTTCTGTTACGGTATCTGAAACCGTGTTCAGGAATTAATCTATATTCATTATACTTCAACCGTTTCTATGTGAGAGAGTTAAACTGGAATTCAATCTGTGATAACTTTAAATCCACATTCTTACTCTGTAAATTAATGTAGCTAGAATTGTAAAAATTACACTCATGTACGTTTTAGTCTCTCATAAAACCGTTAAGCTTTAGTTAACAGCTGGTCATTCACGATAATTATGAAGATAGTTCCGAAAGTAAGTTTAGTTTTTATTTTCACATGGATACTTTATTGGCAAACAAAATGCACCATTGTATCATGAACTATACACCTTGCACAATTTTTCTACATATTCGCCACCGATATTGAGACATTCGTCATAGCTTACAATCGGTTTGAAGAAACTACTCTGGCAAAACTTGGTGTCCTGCGACGCAAGGAGTTGTCGCACTGCCTGCTCCACCTCAGCATTGTTGTTGGAGTGACGTCCTGAGAGGGAGGCTCTCAATGCTGGGAACACGTGACTGTCTAATTGGACAAGATCGGGGCTGCAGTCTGAGTGATCCAATCTCTCCCGTCGCTATGAAAAATGTCTCAACGTCGGTGGAGACTATGTTGAAAAATAGTGCAAGTTGTACAGTTCATGATTCAATGGTGTACTTTGCTTGGCAATAAAGTTTCCGTGTAAAAAAAAAAAAAACTAAACTTACTATCGGAACACCCCTCGTTCAAACGTGTTTTATTGGTCCCTCAAAATGGCCAAAAACGGCTCTTTTAGACAGCCGTACCCCGGAATATACCAGCCGGATTCTAAAAGCACAAAGACAGAAATGTGATGTTGGCTTTAACACAAACTACCCATACATATAATGATACGATCACCACTAACAGTCTCGTAGGTAGAGCCCACGATTTTTCGCGAAAATAATTCTGCAACAGTTTGTTTCAATGTCTTATGTGCACATATGAAGCTCTGCTTCATGGTTACTGGCAGAATGTATTATTTCACAGACATGGCTCATTTGACTGTGCCAACAGGAACAAGGTTACTGCGACACCATACGTCTATGATTTGCGGGTAGAACCCTAGACACTGAGAGTTATAAACAGCCAATCACTGACCATGAAACAGGGCTGCATATGTGCACACAAGATATTGAAATAAACTGTTGCAGAATTCTTTTCGCGAAAAATCGTGGGCTCTATTCATAGGCTAGAAAAGCACTGTACGGCAGTTGAATGACTTGTACGTAGAGATGATGCTGTGTCACTTACGCTGGTCAGCGGTACCCTTAGCATTCCATCTACTTTGTGCGTCACATGCACGCAAGGAAGGCTCTCAAGGAAAAGGCCACGGATATATGTTTATGCTACTATAGCAAGTTTTATATTTTAAATTCAGAAATGTTGTATATATCGCCATTACTTTGAAACGTTGGGAATTGTTTGTACTACGTAGTCTAAAATTTTTTTGAAAACATTAGTTTTTATAATTTTTTGACTTTAAGAATATTGAATTAAGTCGGTGAACCAAAATTATAGAAACTTATTTTATGAAAAAATTAGACTACATAGTCTAGTAAAACAATTCCCATCATTTCTATGTAACGATTTTGCGGTATCTGCTACCTTTCAGAATAAAAAAAAAAATTAATAAAAATAAATTCGCAAAGACAGCATAAATATGAATCCATGGCCTTGTGTTTTCGTGGTTTTACGACTTCACATCAAAAGACGAGTGATGAAATAGTAAGAATACACGGGAAATAGGAAATAGTTTTTATATAACCTATGTTTTCACACAATAATTAACATAATTGTAATACAAATTTCATACAAAGAATTTGTCACAATACATTGGGTCAAGTATTTCTTGAAGTTACAGGAAGTCCACAAAGAATTTTCTCCGGAATCGGTTCATTACTTCACCTTATATCAGTTTTTAACGTTTGAATAATTTTGCTTTGAATATTGCCATAGAATTAAAAATATTACTATATTATGTCTTTCGAATTTATTCTAAGATGTGAATTACCGAAATAAAACAACACAATTTTGTAATTTGTGTTGGGAAATACAAAAAAGCCATTATTACGTTAGTTAATTAAAAAAACTAGCCTATATGCCCCATTTTGACATTTTTCTCACACTAGTACTTGATAAAATACTACAAAATATGAAATTTAAGAAAATAAATAAAATAATTTTTAACTACTTAAACGAAAACGCCTTGGGGTACGAGAGAGGTGATCTGTCGGACCACGAGGAGGCAGGAATGGGTGAGGGGAGAGGGGGCAAGACGCGAGAAGGTGCAAGAGGCGAGAGATGTCGCACCAAGGAGCTGAAGAGGATGTCGCAGAAGAAGCACTTGGGGAAAGAGACTGACTGGGAGGCAGTAAAGTGGGTCGACAGGGAATATACGAGGATAGGTCGCCAGATGTCCTCCGATACAACACAGCTGAACATCATGACATCGCTTTGGGACGTCTCACACTCATCCCAACGAGTGTGCCGAGAGGAGAGGGCAATGCAAGATGGCGCCTCCTGTGTATTTTAAGTCTATTCAAGTGCCACAGTATTTTTTATCTGAGTTCTAAGCCTTCTCCATTTTTTGTGAAATTACATCAAAGGAACATAAGATATAATCACGAAAACAATTGAAAAATAATTTTTGTATATTTTTTAAACACAACTATAAATACGTTCAGCGATTCTGTGCAGTGAAAAATAAATTACTAGAGTCACAATTATGTATACTGGATGAAGTGTTTCTTAATGTTACAGCTAAGCCATGAAGTTTTGCTTGAATCGGACAGTTCGTTAGCATTCCCTGAGGGTTTAATGTTAAGCTACAATCTATTTAAATTTTGCCGTAAAATTTAATACACAAATACATGCAAACCCATAAATGCATTTCCATGAAATTTCTTTATAGTGTAGTAGTGACTTTAACATTCATTGTGAGATGAATATCAACGTGAAAACATAGCATGATTTCTAAATGTGTATTGCAATGTATAAAAAATTATGTTCTTAAAGGTACTGTAATTAATATAAATATGTTGCTCTTTTTTGCTCTAAATCTTCATAATTACCATAATTACCCAGACGGCACAGGATATCCTACACTGTGAAACATTTTCTCTGTCGATTTACGGAATTTACGGTAAAAATTTCTCCGGATACCTTCGTGAATTCACGGAAACGTATTTCCTAATCCAACAGAAGTTTCCGTAAAACAGTTTCATCACACGGAACTGAGCCATACCTACTTGTCTATAATGCTACAATTGCATTTATGCAGATTTGCAGATTTACCGGTGATGTTATTAAAATATATCCGTAATATTTACAGCTCTCTAACCCATAAATTTACAATTTTTCCGTGCAAGTGTCCACAGACTTGCATATATTACGTACGATTCCGTAGTATATTTGCCATAGACATGTCCGTATTTTATTTTTATGGACACTATTTTCGTTTATTAACGATACATTTCCGTTTAAATTTATAACGGTGTGCATGAGAGTATTTCAAGTGGTATCGAATGCCAGTGAAATGTTTAGTATGTTACTAAGGAGTACTAAACAACAGTTGCTAAAACCTGACAAACGTTTGGTGGCACTGTAAAAAATAATTTTCGTTGTTTTGCAGATAATTACTGGTAAAAATTTCTCCAGAAGTGTCCGTTAATTTACAGAAGGCAACTAGCTCCACTTATGGAAACTCGCATACTTACGGGACTTCTGTAGGATGCAGGCACAATAATGTGTACGGTTAGTTTTTAGTTTCTTCTCGCAGTTTTACATATGGTTAGTTAATGAAACGTAATTATGTATAACAAAATTATGTTTCCGTTAATTAAATAGACATGACCGTAAAACTATCTGCAAATTCACGGGCATTTTTAACAGTGTAGTGATATCCCGTTGTTTTGAAAAATTTAGGGTACATAGTGCAAACAATTTCCAACATTCCTATGTAACGGTTTTTTGTTATTTGCCCTCTTTCAGCATTTAAAAATTAAACTTCCAAAAACCGCATAAATAGAAATTGCGGCCTTAAGGACGATGCCATCCCGAGAACCTACACCTACCAGTAATTTTTTCTTTCATTTCTGTGCGTTCAACATTGCTATATAATCTATTATTAGATTTTTTTAATGCACTGAAAGTTATACACCTGGTCATCATTTTTATTTTACATTTTCATTCCTATAGCAAAATTTTCCTCATCTAAATGCGGGAAAGGGTTTTGTCGGCAACCGATATTGTCAAAAGATATGTAATTTAATACGTACATCCCTACCCTTGCTCTCGCCAGAGCTCTGGTGCAAGCAGCAAGCTAAAAGTCTTCGAGCGAAGCTTATCTGCTGCGGCAATAAATAGTGTTAATCATACGGACGGGACTGACCCGCTCACCAAGAGTAAAATCATCCTTATGAGCGGTTCATTAAATTGACGCGTAGTGATTTCGTTGTAATCCTTTATCCTGAACTTTAATTTATGAACTGTATGACGTGTGTTAAAACTAGTGCTACTTTGTCTCTGTTTTAACGGACATGTAGGTATATTTTCGTAGGAAAAAAGTTAAAAAAATTATTTTTTAGGCATTTAAGAGGCCTATTTTCGCAAAAAAAAAAATCTTGTGAGACAACATTACGTTTATGTGATAGGCGAGGACTTCCATTTTGGAGGCGTGGTACATAAAATAACGGAAGAATATTAATCAAATTTTAAGTAATTAAAAAAAACGAGAATTGAGCCACGAGCAATTCTAGAAGATTATTTTCTCAAATTTTTTCGCTGGTGTGAAGCATGTGTGAAAATGTAATCATTATGTAGCCTTAATTTTGTTTTCTCTAATTCAGCGCAAGAGATAACGCAGAAAAAAATTTTCCCAAAAATTGTTCTTCTTCTTTATTTTTTCCCATGATACTCTTGAATTCCTGAAATTTAAGTAAACATTTTCGACGCTTATTTGTGTACGTTCAATGTAACCGTCTGCCCAAGCCACCGAGCTGCATACAGCTCTTCGGAATATTGAGTTTGAAAACTCCTTGACGGTGCGAGGGTGTTTGTTTTATACTTTTTTTGGTCACTTAGCACAATTCTTTGGTAGATGCACTAGGGAAACAGGGTAGGAGTCGGCAAGGGCTTGTATAAAGAAGCATCCTAGCAATCACCTGGAGTGATTTCGAAAAACCCTGGAAGACCAAAACGCGATAGTCGAAGCCGGGGTTCGAATCCATCCTACTGAATTCACAGCGAGTGTTTTATCACTGTTCCATTACGGTCGATTGACTTACATATTGAAAATAAAACCCTTGAAACCAAAAACAACTCAAATCGTAGTATCTACTTTCATTTAATTACAAACCTAGAAATAAAAAATAATAAGGATTTTTAGTGGTAATATAAGGAATAAATTTAATTACCTCGAAAATATAACTAATATTAAATAAACGATTTTAAATTATATAAAATTTATTAAAACTATAACATATTCAACCTACTAAAATAACCAATAATAATATTAAATTTTATTCAAAAAGGTAAAACAAACAACGATTGTGTAGTAAAATTCAAATAAATTTACAACATCCAAAATAGCAACGTTTATTAAAGAAAATATTATTCTCAACGTACTTCAACGTTTATTTAATACTTTGCTAAGGGACAGAGCTTTAAAAAGTACTGGACGTTTGCATACATATTTCAGGTGCTGTAATGATCTCTTAAGTTAATTTTCTTGTCTACAGGAACTAGAGAAAATGAATGTAAAGGGTTTCGCCTACCTGCGCGTTAGAGGCCCAGAAACGACGGAGACATAAGGGCAACCTTAAAGCGCGCATGAAATGCCGCATCGCCTCAACGAGCCAAGCGCTGAACTAGCTTGCAAGGTTCTCGCCGAACGGTTTTTACTATGGGACTTAAAGCAGTGACCATATAATTTATTGGTGGAAAGTCTGCAACTTAGTTCAGTGCAAGTCTCAATTTGAGTTTCACATACATCCGGATAGTATTTTTTGAAGTACGGCAGTATGAAAATGACGTTTTTTTTTTTTAGCTATGTTGAAGGGCTTAGAGACAGTGTATTTAATGGCCATGGTGTCTTAACAATTAGGTTCCGACCTTGTCTGAAGTTTGTTTTCTTTTTGTACGTTGGCACTATGGGCACACGTGGAATATTTTCGTAGAAAAAAAAACTGTTTACGAACACAACAGCGCATTAGAGGCGCGGGTTAGGCAGAGTCCTTAAATGAGGTACTGCATACAATTCGCTAGCGCAGAATATTTAAGGAGCCTCCCTAGATAGGCTGCGTTTGTGTGTGTGAGGCAGGAGCTGTAAAGTTGCCGCTAACCGACGAATGTAGTGCATTATCGCACCTTCGCGCAAGACACTCAGCTGGCGTGCAGTGCTGTAATATTATCCTTTTTCTTAAGCGGTGACCACATTATTTTATTTGTGGGCATCGTAGTTCAAAGTCTAATGCTTGTTTCTATATCTGTGTTTTACGAATCCGGTTATTATTTATCGAGTTACGACAGTCTGGAAAAGCCATTTTTGGCCATTTTCAGGGGCCCAAAATGATGTTTTTAATAAACGTGCGGAATTTTTAAAAATCTAGCGACGTTGTTTGAAGTGTGTGTTCTTTTCGTAGATTAAACATATATATAATGTGCGTTAAATAGTTTCGTCAAAAGAAGAACAGTAGTAACACGCTGCAACGCATTTGAAGCGCATGTAGGGAGGCCCCTTAAAACGCGAAGCACCAGATCACCATTGCCTATCTCAAAGTGCGATCTATCGGCGAGAAGACTGCGTGACAGAAACAGTGACTGTGTCTCTAAATGCTTGTATGAGGAACGTTGCACATTCCTGATTTGCCCCTAGCGATTCCGCTCTTTTTTGGCTTCGGACGTGAAAAATACGTCCAGTCAGGCAGTCGCCTTAAGGAGATCGGTACCGACGTTGGGTCAACATTGAAAATCGGTTCGTACCGTTGGCATTACGCTGTATTGGAAAGCACACGTTAATACAACGTTGGGGCAGTGTAGTATGCCAGCAATTATGTTCGAAAATGTATTTTTATTGCAATGAATTAGCAATTTTCTGAAAACAGTTATATTAAAGTATAAAATGTCAAAACATATTGGAAAACCAAAATATTGTTTTTTTAAATTTTGTGGGTTGGGTCTTGTCAACCAGTTGGTAAACATACAGTTGGGAAGGGTACTACTTTGTTTATTTTTAGTATGTTTCAGATATCTACTGGGGATACGCGAGGGCAAGGTGCCCTTATAACCTCGCCCTCCCTAAAAATCAAAGAAAAGGAAAATTAAATAAAGAAATTGAATACAGTTCCCGCTCCCCCTACCCCCACTTATTTCACAACTCTACTAACTACTTTCTCCAATGCCACTTCATTTTTAAAGCATGTAACTGTTGAGTGGTTATACATTATACTCCTATTCCGTCGAGAGGGTTTTTACGGCAGTATGCCAGTTTTTACCTCTCTATTCTTAGATTATGGCCTAGCCTTAGGTACACTTAGGGAGGTAGTCATGACCGCTGTTGCGGGCATGACTGCCCGATCCCTCTCTGTCGCGATGCATGCCCCCGTGCATGAAATTCTTCCCTTGTAGGCGTATGGCGCCCAGCCCTGAGTCGCACTTACGTCCCCCGGACATCCACCACTACACAGTAGATTAGGGTAGGTTAGGAAAAAAATTACTGTTGAGGTATAATGTGTATAATTACATTGAGCCAACTTTGCGAAACCAACATTTTACACAAAGTGCTTAAAATCACGTTTTTAAAATACAACACAACCAATCATTCAAATTTATAACATAATAAGGTTACTTAATTAAAAAAAAATACTATGTATTTTTTGTTCTGCGGGTTATATGTTGGAACAATGTTGGAAATCCAACTGTTGGATAATATTTTGTTCCCAGTATGTTCGTCCAACGTTGCATAACCCGCATTATACCAACCACAGAAAATCTTTTGTATGTAGGTTGGTTGAGCGTTGGTATCAAGTTGGCAATCATACTGTTGGTGTAATATATGTAATTTTACATTGAACCAACATTGCTCAAACAACACATTTTTATAAAAAAATCCGAAATACATTTATAAAGACACCAATGCTCCTTGTATTTTAAAAAAGTTGATTATGATGGTATAAATAAAAATTCTGCATTCTATGAAATATATGTTGACAAAATGTTGAAAATTCAACGGTTTGAAATATGTTGTTGTTTTCAGTATGTTGGCCCAACGTTACATAGCCCACATTAAGACAACCACAGAAAATCCTTTTGTATGTAGGTTGGCTGAGAGTTGGTAGCAAGTCTGTAATCATACCCTTGATGTTAGGACTATAATTTTACATTGAACCAACATTGCTCAAAAGCCAAATATGTTTATCTAAAATTCTAAATACTACGTAAATAATAACACAAATGCTCCTTGTACTAAAAAATTGATACTGATGGTGTATACACAAATTCTGCATTTTTTAAAAACTATATAATATATATATTGGCAAACTGTTGGAAGTAAAACGGTTAGGATAAGGATGTGTTCAGTAAATTTGGTCCTACGTGGTATAATCCACATTATGCCAACCACGGAAAAGTCTTTTGTTTGTAAGTTGGCTAGAGTTGACAACACGTTTGTAAATGGACTCCCCCAGTAACACAAATTGTACTTCTTCCTAAAAACCACTTAATTAGATTAGTGCAAGACAATATTAAATACAGTATTTTTGTAAATATTTATTTCACGGTTAATTGTTAGATACAAGTTGGCAAACAGGTCGCCGTTGGCAATACGTATGAACCGTCAAGTTGGGTTAAAGCTGCGTAACCCACAGTAGGCCAACCACTGATAAGATTTGGTATGTACGTTGGCTGAACATTGGCATTGTTAGTAAACATATCATTAGCACACTATAAATTTTTCTTTGTTATTTTAAGTTCAACTATTCTAAAATGTTCGTTAAATACGTATTTGTCTTTCACATATAACAAATCAACACATGGAGGCGTAGAGCAATTGGTAAGACGATATGCTAATTTAGCAACAAGGACTCCAAAGTAGTCTCTAACTATGCCTAGTTTGTATCTACCTCGATTTAAGTCCAACATTTTTTTTGTTTTTAATAATTTATGTAACCCACAATAACTCTGAAAATAAAATAGGTATGAATATCATGCTTAATTTAACTTTCATAAAGTCAAATTTATGTGTATTTTGTAGAGAAACGTTTGCCCAACGTCGGTAAATGGTTGGCATTACATGTGTTACACAACTTCAACAACCCAACGACGTTGGGCCAAAGTAGGAAATTAGGTAAGAATACAACCGAATATCAATGTTGGAACTACGTTGCTTCACGCGACATTTCAATGTTGCGCTAACGTTGCATGCTTACGTTGGTTCAACCAAAAGTTGCTTATATTTGTGGTACATTGCACATTTAATTTACCAGCACATTTTAATTTTGCATAACGTGTATTTTAATCGTTAAGAAATTCTAATTTTGAATAAAGCTCCCTAGGATATATTTTCACGGCAACTACGAAAAGAAAAGTACTATATTTATTGTAAGCAAAAGGGTTTTATGGCAATTTAACAACGAGGCCTTACGAGCCGATGAAGGTGAAGAGAGGTGAAGGGACAACACAACAGCCATACCCGAGCCGGAAGGCGACTATACTGCGGAGGCCGGCTAAATTTAATGTAGAACTTTCAATGGTACCTAAATACCTTAATTTTAGCAATGTCTTAGGATTTATGAAATTAAAATATAATTGAGTTTCCTATTGAGTTTTTAAAACAACTAAATAATTTTGTCTTAGAAATAAAAAAAATTAATTACACAACATTATTTCACCCTAGACAATTACTTGAATGTCAATTCAGTCACATAAATACCTAAATTCATTAAGTGTATTATTTTTTCCCACATTGATTATAATACGACATTACTCGTGTTATGTAGCGGGCGTTCTGGAAGTGCGCGAGAACGTCGTAAGGGTGTTCACTTGGCAAAAACTCATAATTTTATGTTTGTACGACGTAGTGTTGGTTTAACAGACGTTACTTTTGACTACTTTTCCACCTGCAAAATTAATTTTAGCTCTCATAACCTTCCCATAGTGGCATGTCAAAGTCAAAATTTGCAAGTTATAGGAACATGCTAACAACAAAAACCAATGCAATTCTTTTGTATTTTGAGACAATTCTGAAAATAACGAAAATTTTCTTTATATTTGGCTTAAAAAATAAATAGGGACTTGGTTGAGTGGTTTTAAATCATTTAGCATATGGCCCATACTATCTCATTTCAGCATGATTTATTTCATTCGAGTAAGTCAGTTGGTTTTTGTTATCAGAATTTTCCCATAAATTGCAAATTTTGACTTTGACATGCCGTTATAGGAAAACTACGAGAGATAAAAAAAGTTTCGCAAGTGGATAATGCAGTCGAAAGTAACGTCTGCAAAAATAACAGTACGTCGTACAAATATAAAATTACGTGTTTTTGCCGTGTGAACGCCCTTGAATTGAACAAATTCCTCATGAATGCAGCTGCCAAATTTGTTGTTAGGACATGTAACGAAAGAGGGCAGTGGGCCGCGGTTTGCATAGTGGCTACAGCACTCGCCTCCCACCAAGGCGCTCCTGGTTCGATTCCCGGCGTGATCGGTCCCCGGAATTTTTCATGTGGGAACCGTGCCAGATGAGGCCGTTGGTTGGCGGGTTTTCTCGGGGATCTCCCGTTTCCCCTGGCCCTTCATTCCGGCGCTGATCCATACTCACACAACGTTACCCCTCACCAGCGCTAGATACCTGGATGCTGAGTGATAACCAAAATCTCTTCACTTCAAGCAGGTAACGAAAGGGACCAGCCACTCTACATGGCACAATTTGCAGTTTATTAATCACATTTCTTGTTTACATGCAACTGTGTTCTTAAGGTAGCCCTCTGGGTGGACCCTTTATGAGTACTTGGAGCAGTAGTGACGACACACCAATTACACATGCCTCATCTCAGCCTCAGGCACAGCTCACTTAACTTACATGAAGTCATCTCACTAATATCTCCTCTATGAGACGTTAGGTAGTAGCTCTAACTTTTTGTGACGTAATATGAAAGATAAACGTGTGTTGTACACGCAACTGCACCAACGGTTTTTTACACAAAAACTGACAGAAAACACAACCATTTTCACATTTTTTCGGCCGCAAGAAAATAAGCTCTAAATATTACTGAAGACCTAAAATTTTGTATATACACGAGTAACCTTCTTTCAATGCTATTTCTAAGCAGACAAAATTCGTGCGACTTTAGCACTTTCCGAATAAATATCTGGCATTTGAAGCTTTGCTCATCGCTCGGCGGTGCAGACAGGCGGATAACTTAACTTTCACAGTAAATATTGAAATGTAAAACCTGTCGTGTTGCAGGTTATTATTTATTCTATAAAGTTAAAATACGAGATGTTTTCACGAGGTTTAACAAGTAAAATATTAAAAATATTATATTCGTTTAAAAAGGTAGGTATCCCTTACACCATTAATCATAAGTGTGAACGTAGTAAATGTCGCTATCGCACCTGCAGGATACGTTAAACCCGTTAATGCTCTGACCTTTATTCCCATCATTCCTCTTCCAACCCTTCTTCTCCTGTATCCTTTTCTCGATCCTTGGATGGTGGCCGTTACGGAGGGGAGGAGGAAGATACGTTCACGTGGCTTGACTCTTTTCTCTTGCGATGCTTTCACGCAGTTCGGTGTTTGTATTCGATATTTTTTCCTAACACACCTCTTTCCTATCAATTTCCAATACATTCGAAAATTTAAAATATTTTTCATGTGCAGGAAGGAAGCATTTTCGAATCATTTCGATGGGACATATACATTTCACAAGCGCGCATAACCTTTTATATATATTTTAGTGATGCTGGCATTCTGGTCTTGTGTTTAAATGTGGCACCATAGCAAGCCTGCATTTGTATGTAATACACACAATTGATGCAGGGCTAAGGGTGCTACTGATAGGCTTGTGTAATGTAGTAACACCTACATGAGCAAACTATTCAAACTACTTGCGGTGCTTTACTGTTCCTAATTTTCGTAGGGATTTTAACTGGTAACTGTATAATTTATATTTGACTAGTATTGTTTCAAGTCCAGCGCATGTATCTAATTTTGTGTTTTTTTAATCCGGTTGGTGTTTTCACAGACAAGGTAGCCTGAAATAGCCGTTAGTAGCCATTTTGAGAAGCCTGAAAATCATGTTTCTAATAAACACATTGAGTTTTTAAACTTACAGGGACGTAGTCTGAAGTTTGTGTTCTATTAGTACGTATAAAGATGTAATGGACTTTAAGTAATTATGTCAAAAATGAATAATTGCAACTCGCCGCAACACATTTCAAGCTCATGCGACGAACGCACTTATTATAAACGTGTAATTTTCGTATCGTTCGTCTATGGTAGCAGGATTTCACAAATTACATTGAATAGCATAATCCTACATCTTATTCCTAGTGCATTGGGTATGTCAAACTGTATTGTTCTCTGAGAGTACCAGCTGTCTTAATGTACTTTCCTGAGAAATTATCTACTGACGGTAGGCAATTCCTAGAAAAAATTTAATGGCTTCGAACGTTTCGTTTTGATGCATTGTACAAATTAATTGGTTTATATTTGAGGGTCGTTTCATATAAAATATCTGCAATTATTTGTAAAAGCGAAATATGCGACATACTATGTATACATACCGTTGGCAATAATTACAGTTATATCAATAGCTAATGTGCAGAAATGCAAATTTTGTTTGTTGTTTGGTTTGATTATGCACTCTAAATTTGAGTTAGTGGAACTTTTCTTAATTTAAAAAAATAAGCCAGGTGTTTCACTTGCGAATATATTGTTTTGCCAACGATGATTGATAAGAAAGGTAATAAAAATAGATTGGTTAACAAATTGCCCATATGTAACTATTTAATCAGTACACATCCGATTTAATCTGTAGTTTGAAAAATGCAATTTCAATCAGTTACTAAAACGCCATTTAAACAATTTCTCATTATTTTAGTAGGTGTAATAACTGTGAACCACCTTTTCCAAATCTAGCTTGCTATTAAATTCTGTTCGCTAGTTTTTAATGTGAATTACGTGTTTGAAAAGTTACACTTTACTGTACAATAATGCAGAAACTACAGTAGGGATACATAGTAATAAGTTGTCTAGTTCGGTTTTTGTGGATTGACAAAGTATTGGAATGTTTAGTTTCACTCTGTTGCTCTCTATGAAGGTACGCTGCCTTTTAAAAATACTCACTCTATACAGTAAGTTTATTACTGACGCTGCGGTGACACTGGATACAGAACTATTTCCCTTAAACATGTTCAGTTTTATGGAGCGGTTACACGAGCTACGAACGAGTTCAGATCGCAGTCTCTTCTCGTTCAAAGTAAACTGCTTTCATATGTAGTTTCGAACGACATATCTTCGATGCTTCTCTCCTATTGGCTGCTTGCAGTAACGATCTGTGTCACAAATATAGCTGCCTTTTAGTCCGAAACTTTGCACTCGTTAAAGTAAATAAACTTTCAGGCGTAAAATAATTATATACACTTAAGACACACAAGTTGTTTTGGACACATGCCATTGCGGGCGAATGTTGCCGCATTGCAGAAAAACCCACAATAAAACAAAAAACAAAGGTAGAAAAGCCAGAAAGCTGTAGTCAAAAGACATAAACATACAGATTATTCCTGATTATAGTCAATATGACTAAATTCCTTTAAGGAATTGTCTGTATGTTTTACGCCTGTTGACTGCAGCTTTCTGGCTTTTCTTCCTTTGTTTTATGTTTTTGTTTAATTGTGTAACTTTCTTCAACATTCGCCCACAGTGGCGTATGTAAAAAAAAACTTGTATGTTTATTGGCAGTGAATTTCGCGAAGTAGTTCACGACATACTAGCAAGATGCGAGCTCTGTCTTCACAAACACGCGGAATTATTGTCCTTATCCCAAAAACTAGCAATCCAAGAATGTCGGAAGTATTTAGCTCAATTTCACTTTTATGTGCAGCTTATAAAATAATTACGACGATATGCGTCACGTGTCCACAGCCACCAACTCAAGAAAATGGGGGTTTAAGCTCAACGATTTCTATTCGAAGTTCTGTGACACAGAGGTGTCCGATGTCCATTGTACTTTATACTATTGACATTGAACCATTATGCCAACTGCTGAGCAGCAAACCACGGAGGATACAAATTTACACGTTCTCTTTCAAACTAAATGCCTACGATGATGATATCACATTACTTATCAGGCCAAAACGGGAAGTACAGGAAATCTCAAACGCCCTCGGACTGTTCCAGTGGGCTTCCACTTTTACAGGAGTCACTGTACAGATATGATTTATCCTTCATTTCTGCCCGGCGGCCAACAACGAACTCTTGTGTCGTGGACCCTTTCAACGGGCCGAAAGTGTTAGTATATTACGTGTTTCTTCCCTCTCGGATGCTATAAAAATGGCTTCTCCCAACTCGAACATTGTTGTTGCAAAAATTCGAGCTCAAAATTTAATAATTTATATTAGAGACCTCATCAATCGAACACGTTTGATGAATACCTTTGTACCGTCAAACTTGTGATACATATCTCACTTTTTTCTGTTCCCGTCAGTACCACGCACAGATATTTAAATACGTTGGATGGATTATGCAGACATATTACATTTTCAAAACATTCCGAACGCAACCTTATCAGTCTATCAGTACTGGAGGTCTGTGTTTCGTGGGTCATGACAAAAATTATACAGCCATCTATCAGGCCACAGCTATTAATACAGTGCTGCGCTTCAACGTTCGATGTGGGGCACAGGGCCTCGTTTGATTCTACCTAACAATGCCGCACGAGAAACTTGACGCTCGTCGTAGATCTTCCTTATGGATTCGATGTCTCCTCTAGATCATTATATCGCCGAGCTAGCAAGTCAGTCTTCACGCCACCTGTGGCTAGTGCTAACCCACGAATTCGAGAGCTATTGGTGAATATTACATAGCGACGATCATAATGGCAGCGGCTTTTTTTTATACAACGAAATCGTCCCGACAGGTCAACGCCTCTACAACATCCGACTCACCTCATGTACGTATGTCGTCCCGATCTGGAAGTGGAGCACATTTAACCAGCGATGTCTCACCAATGATAATAGTGTTAGCGACGATAAACTCTTACACTGTGACTTCTACTTGTTTCCTTCTGTGCGAAGGTGTGCCGCACACTGGATATTATTTCACGCTAACGTTCTGCTACTAAATGCGCACCCTGTGGAACTTACAGATTTCGTCTGCATTCTCAGGAAATGAACATGGCGCGTCGAGGAACACTCAGGAAATGGTATGATAGACATTTGTTATTCTTTTTGCTAACACAGTGTAGTGATGAATATAATAATTGGCTAGTGTGAAGAAACCTTTGGAGTGTGGTGCGACATTGTCTTCCCCTTTTAGAGCGGCGAGATGAACGCCGTACGCTGTCCGAGCGATGTACTATCCTCTCATAATATTGAACAAAATCATCTTAAGCATGAATGAAACAACTTCTTTCAGAGATACAGACACTATTGTATTGTATTGTTTGTAATTTTCGCTTGTAAGTACACGATAGCTTAATGTGCTAAAATTCATGGGTTCAAATTCCATAGGTATTCGTTTTTATTTATTTTTTATTTTTTAAAATTTTTGCTTATGCTTTTATTGAGCTTATGACATTGTTTAGAAAAAGAAAAATTACATTTGACGTAAAATTATGTTTTTTTTTGTAAACATAGGAAATAAAAATATCGTTACTTCTTCGAAAAGTGGAAATCTCTGATTCAATCTGTGAGTTTATTTCACTGATGCAATCTGTAATTTTCCACTAATTCCCAACTGAGCGGTTTCAAAAATTTTGATCTGTGGAAAAATACTGGAAAACTGAATTTTCAGTTAGTTGCTGCCTACCTAAGATAGGTAAAGTAAGCGAGGTCATTTGATACGGCGAGTCACAATTTGGTACAACGACAGGAGCTGGGAGAGGAGTTGGCATGACATTTTTTTAAGGAACCATCCCAGCACTGGCCTGGAGCGATTTCGGGAGACCATGGAAAACGGGAATAAGGATGGGCGGAGCCGAGGATCGAACCCTGAGTCCTTCCGAATGCCAGACCAACGTGTTATCGTTGCACCACCTTGCTCGGTCTGCTCACCTAAGAATCCTAGCACAAGCAAGGATAGGGATTCACATGTTACGATAAATTAAGTAGCATTAGTCACCTCGACGAACCTACATAGATGCTGCCACTGACAATTTTGTTCATCTCTGCACAGCCCCCATTGCTACAGGACCGTTTATGCTGTTTTTGCGATACCTTCGAAACTCTACACATAATACTTCAATATGATCTTTGAAAGGACTGTGCAATGGAGTACATGACTGGATATAGTTTATTGGACATACTCCATTGCGAAATCACACTCGTGTTCCTGAACCTTGTGTGTCTACCTGATGACGGGAACAGATTCCAGTTCCCGAAACGTCGTAACACTGTGTGTCTGGAAAACTACTGTGTTTTATTTCGTCTCATCGTTGTTTCGTTTGCTTTTTCTGTTTGTGTCTGATATTTGTTGTGTTTTGTTTCGTCTCTTCGTTGTGTCGTTTTGTAATTTTTCTGTTCGTGTCTTATATCCATCGTATGGTTTTGTTTTGTCTTATCGTTGTGTCGCATGTAATTTGGTTTCTTGATTCCTTGATTATTATTTTTATTATTTCTGTATATTATCTGTTTTGTCCTTGTTTTATTTGACCCGATTCCATTTTGGAATTTCATGTTGTGTATGTATATCTTTGACTGAAGAGTACTCTGCTTATTTGTGTTTTTTTATAATTTGTTTGGTTATCTTTGACAATCATTCATTTCGCATTGGAGTACGTCCAAGAAACTATATTCAATAATACTTCAAAACACCCACTCACAATTGTTTTACCCGTCTTTATTCTTGTAGCTGTACTTTACTAAATAAAATAAACATAAATTATTTTCCTCCGAAAGTAATGTCGTTAAAGTGACTGAGCACCACCTAATACAATTAAAACACGCAAATCCTTATCCTTCCTTACACCATGGCCCCAGGTTGGCGGCCCCCTTAAGGTTGTTCAAGTGTGAAAATTCGTGATTTTATTTTCGTACACGATAGTATGTGAAAAATCTTTACCTTGCATAATATTCCCATAATCGCACGTCAAAGTAAAAATTTATGTGTTACGGCAGCATGCATCCAATAAAATCCACCGGACTTAATGAACCGAAATAATTTACACTCGCCGCCACTCGAATTCAGAAGTTAGAAGCTATAAAAACCCTGGTTTTAAAATTGCTCATTTCTTTAAAAATACGAAAAAAAAATTTTTTTTTTTATGTTTGTATAACTTGTAACATGTAGTTCGTGACATATATTTCAGTTAGTTTTTGATACGTAACATACAAATTTTGATTTTGACATGTCGTTATGAGAATACTTTGTACATGCTAAAATTTTTTCTTTAAAATAATTTTGTAGTTACTAGTAAGACATGCAAAACTCATGCACAACTTGTTTCGCATATAAAACAATGAATCGAAGAATTTTTTAACACTTAAATGACCCTTCTACCGAAAAAAACGAAAATCAGTAAAACAACCCCTTCCTAGGTGTGAAAATCTTAGCGCAGAATCTTTATTGTTAACATCTCGTCGTAAAATGATAGGTTCTTTACGTCTCATAGAACAGAGTTGTCGGCGATAAGACTGCACGTCAGATCAGTGACACGTGCCAGCGGCTAATGGGAGTGTACTGTGCCGCACTTCCTAGCCTCGAACGCACAAAATACATTCACCCTGGCGGCGAACTGCAACGTACAAGTTAACTGCAGACGAAGTATGGAGACGCCAGCTGCCACGCCGCGGGCTACGACAAACTCCGGCGCTCAATACGGGTCCTAGTTGCCTGCGTCTTTGTGCCGCTACTTCTGCAAGACCGCGCTCCCTTAATTAACGCCGTCTTATGGCCCATATCGTGCATTAGGGAAACACGAGGTGAAATAAAAGCACTCGCCCTAATGTCGTTTGTACCACGTTACTAACTTTTCCCGATGTTTCTGTTGCAATAAGACTGATACCGTAAACTGGGGCTACTTTCACCCATTTTGGGGTAACTTTGTGTTTTGAAGTAATTTAGTTAATACTGTATACAGATAATCAAAGACTGGTGCTTAAAAAATACATTTAATACAGTCCGATAAAATTTGAAATGTTCTTCACTCAACGACATAACAACTAAAATTTTGAGTGGGACAAAGTTACCCCCCAGGGCCAATGTTGCCCCAGTTTACAGTACGGCTGGATTTAGTTTCTTCGACATACTCCATACTCACAAGAAACTGAATCCAGCTATGCGAAGTTCTTTCAAAGATCAACACGGATCTCTGCAAAATCAGATATGATATAGGTCGTTCGGGATAAAGTGAGCACTAAAAAATTAACCTTTAAAAAATATCACTAGTTGTTGTTGCATATAATTCAACGTTAACTCTAGTTGCCTTACTACTTGTATGTTTGGCTGCGAAATTACGTAATATAATTCCGTGTATTTTCCTATTTAAATTCAACAATACTGAAACGAAATCAACCAAAATCATCATAGGTGTAATTTGTATAATTAATAAACTTATTTTACTAAACTGTGTCGATTCATACTGACTGCACAATTTATCTAACACGCGTAAACATCAAGTGACGTGTCCAGAGAGGTTAGATATTTCCCGGCTTCAGCCGTTACACGCGGAACGATTCAAATTGGCTGAAAATAGAACTTTAGCAGGGATTTTTTGAGTGCCCATTTTATACCGAACCGCCTATAGGTTTTTATAACCCATACACTGGAAACCGAACACTAGCCATACTCTGCGGTTTCTCCTGTTTTTGAGATATATATTTTTTTAAACTTAAACGACAGCAGATATCAAAAAATCTGTGTGGCATATTTGTTTTAAATGGTTTTTGCAGCGATTGCTATTTTTTCAAAGCAAGAAATGATACGGTTTCGACTAAAAAAAGTCAGTTAACCAGAATTTCGTTAGTTACATAATTAGCTAAAACCATAATACTGCAACTACTGTTGTCTATTGTCTTTTGTTTGTTGTCCACTGTTCACTGTTTTTGTCTATTTCCATCTTTTATCATATTGGGAATCTGGTTTTATATTTGTGTCTGTCTTTTGTGTCTGGGTGTTGTTTCGTTATTCGACTGAATTCTATCTCTAGAATCTTTGTTGTCTAATATAACAATGATTTTTTTTTTTGAAAAAAAAAAAAAAACTGCCTGAATTCCTCTGGGATTGCTTTTATTCTATTTTGTGTGTGTTTCATATTTGTTTTTTCTTGTTCGTTTTCGTAATTTGTCATTCAACACAGGTTTGATCAGCAAATCATGAGCAATAGCGTATGTCCAAAAACCAATAAATTCAAATTATAAACGCCATTGCAACAAACATGTAAAAATCTCATAATATTTACTGCCTTGAAAAATTCAGACAACATGGAGAAGACGATTTTAAACAAAACTGTCTGACAGATTTGTGATATCTGCTCTCGTTTAGGCGTAAAAAATTAATATCGCTAAAAAAAAAAATTAGAAACCAGAGAGAATTGCTTTAAAAACCTGCGTCACTTATTATGATGAATTGAAGAGCAAACATTCAAAACTAGACATGTCCAAAATCCCGAAATTGAGTAAAATGCCCTTTCTAAATTAACAATACTTGTTACATACGAGTAACATAAAAACCACGTATCTTATTGAAATAAGGATGTTTATTCTCAGTTAGTGCTATAAAATATTATGTTTATTCTCTTTTTCCTACAGTTAGATAAGGTGGACATGTCTGGTTTTCAAAGTTTGCTCCGTAATTTTTCTTAATTCCTACCTTATTAAAAATCTGGCAAGATTTAATTGGAAGTATTTCAATAGGGACCTAGCTAATAGAATTTCCTAGCATTACGTACATTGTATTAGAAAAATTGAAGCGTGACTATGAAATAACTAAGATAAATTAAATTTTAAGATAAAAATACTCTCTCACCAAATAATAAACAGTAACTAACTCTCACTACCGATTTCAGCCAACAATACACACCTAATAGTAAAATGTAATGTTTCTATTAAGAAACATTGCCGGTTATTCACCTCATCCTTCATTTATTAAACGAAGATTAATATTGTTAACAAAGAGGCGATGCCGCCTCTTAATTAAAGGTGGCCGTCTGCCCGCCGAGCGGTGAGCAGAACTTCGGCCGTTAACGGATTATTAGAAAATTGCTCATCGTAAATAAGTGATGTCTGCTTAGGAATATCATTTAAAGTACGCTACACATGTGTACACCCATTTGAAATTAGCTAATAATCTTATAGCATATTTTTCTAGCAGTCGAAAATGGCGAAAGTGAGACTTTTTGTGGTCTTTTTTTTTTTTCAAGCAACTCTTGACGTACAACATTTTAAAGGACATAGGCGGGTACAATACACCATTATCTTGAATAAAACGTGAAGGGGTCACGGTGGCCGAATGGTCAGACCATTCGCCTTCCACCAAGGCGACCCGGGTTCGATTCCCGGCGGGTTCGGTCCCCGGATTTTCGCATCGTGCAGGAAAATGCCGTTGGTCGGCGGGTCTTCTCAGGGATCCACCCCGCCCCTTCATTCCGCTCCATACTCACATCATGTCACCCCTCATCAGCGCTAAAGACTTCGATGTTCAGCGCTGACCAAAATCCCTCACTAACTTTAATAATACGTAATTAAATTATAGGATCATCGCTGGAAATCTCAGCCAGGTGCGTTGTCGGCGAGAAGACCTCACACCTCGTGATGAACGTGCTGTCTCGTTCTCACCACATCCGCTCTTCCCGGCCTCGAAGGCGCAAATCACGTTCACCCAGATGACTACCTTAAGGGGGCGGTTCACCTCAGTTTTCAACGCCTTTTATTATTTTTATATTTGTACCAGACATTTTTTTCTTATTTTAGACATAAATTGTGACTAAATCTTCCTCTTAGGAAATTTTTTTATCTCTTATAGTTTTTGCGTAATGAGTCGTAAGCGTCAAAATTTGCACTTTACGGTTTTATGCACGCCATTAAAACCGA